>PVKP010002635.1:0-43245 GCA_004027715.1 Plecturocebus donacophilus
AGTCACCTGTGACTCACACAAAGATACAATTTTTGATGGGAGGGCTTAGACTAAGAATTCACTTTTTCTTCCAATTCAAAGTTACATGTATATAAATCCAAATAAGGTCTAATTGGCACAGGATGACACAGTGAAATGAAGATCTGGAGGCGGTTGAGGGAGTAGCTGGGACTGAAGGACATGAGCTCCTGCTAGCTTCCGAATCCCGCCAGGTGATAAGCAGTCACCTTGGCGTCTGAGCTCAGCCCCTTCTAAGGATTGGCCCTCAATATGTGCCCTGGACTTCTCCCCAGTCCCATAACGCTGTGCTGTGCTGCACTGTATTTTGTTTTTAAGTCTTTCATTGTTTATATTTTTAACAGTCAAAAAACAATCAACTATTTGTGAATCTTAAAAATGTGAACCCTGGGAAGAGAGGCCCCGTGGGGGACTGCACTGGGACATTGCCGGCAGACTGGAAACATGGCGGCTACCTCAACGAGCTCGGTGAGTTCTCCCAGCGCATGTCCCCAGCAGCACTGTGACCTATCAGTCACTGAAACAGTCACAGATCTCTGTCTGTGCCAAGGTGATCTACTGAAAACTTGCATCAAAAAGCACAATAACAGAATTATGCCTAACACCTGTACAGGGCTAACTACTGTCCTCAGGGCTTTATCTATTCAACAAACATTTATTGAGTTCCTACTGTGTGCCAGGAATTGATCAAAAAGCTACTGCCTACTCATAGCTTACATTCTAGCTCTATGCCTCTTAATTCTCACAAGTACTCTAATAGGTAGGTACTAATGTCGTCACCATCTCCATGTTACAGTTGAGAAACTGAGTCATAATGAGGTTAAGTTACTTGCACAGGGCCTTGTCGCCTGTGAAATGTTAGAGCTAGCATTGGGCCCTGTGAGCTTGGCTGCCAGCTGTGCACTCCTCCTTGTTCTCTTTTCATGTAGGGTATCGGCACTTGAGATCTCCTTCCCTTTCAGGTGAGGAAATGGAAATACCCATAGGAATACAGTGGATCAGTGGTTCTCAAACTTTTTGAAATCAGGACTCCTTTATACTGTTAAAATTTATTGAGGACTCCAAAAAGCTTCTGTTGATGGGGGCTACATCTATTTATATTTATCATAGTAAATGAAATTTACTATGATAATGAAATTTAATATATAAATAAAAACAGGAAAAATAGAATATTTATTAATTTATTTAAATTAACAATAATCATCACATTTCATGGTAATATAAGTTGTGTTTTTATGAAAAATCACTGCATTTTCCAAAACCACCCAAAATTAATGAGAAGAGCAACACTACTTTACATTTTGATAAAAAATTTCCTCAATGTCTGACTTAATAGAAGATAGCTAGATTTATCATGTCTGCTTTTCTGTTCAGTTGGTTTGGGTCCCATACTTTGTGTAGCTTCTGAAAAACTCCACTGTACATCTGAAAGATAATTAGAGTGGAAATGGCAAGTAATGTTGTTGTATTGTTATGGAAATAGTTTTGCAGCTGGGCGCAATGGCACAGGCCTACAGTCCCAGCTACTTGGGAGACTGAGGCAGGAGAATGAACCCAGGTGTTTGAGTCTGATCTGAATGACATAGCAAGACCCCATCTCTTAAAAAATATATATATATAGTTTTGACCTGATAGGCCTCCTGAAAAGGGGGAAGGAATGCTTGGTTCACACTTAAAGAACTTCTGTGATATACTATTAATTATGCGGTGCAGTTTCCAAGCCTGTACCCCATATTTTCAGAGAGGAGTTTGATGATATAGTAACTTACAGGTGTGCAGTGTCTTATGGCTAACAAATCCTTTCACGTACATTTACTTGGAGGTAGGGGACAGAAATCCTAGATAAATTTTAATTTCAGATAGATAAACAACACATTTTTTTGCATAAATATAATCACAGATATTACATGGGCTGTACACTAAAGATTGTTATTTAAATTTTTAATATAACTGACTTTTTGTGTTTTTGTTTGCTAATTTTTTGTTTTGTGTTGTTTTGTTTTTGTTTTTGAGACAATCTCACTCTGTCACCCAGGCTGTAGTGCAGTGGCACGATCTCTGCTCACTGTGACCTCTGCCTTCTGGGTTCAAGCGATTCTCCTGCCTCAGCCTCCCCACCAGCTGGGATTACAGATGTGCACCACCATGCCTGGCTCGTTTTTGCATTTTCAGTAGAGATGGGGTTTCTGCATGTTGGCCAGGCTGGTCTCAAACTCCTGACCTCAAGTGATCTGCCTGCCTCGACCTCCCAAAGTGCTGGGATTTCAGGCATGAGCCACTGCACTTGGCCTATTTGCTAAATTTGACAGTCCTCCTGGGTGGACCCTCTTCCGTGAATCTTGTTTTGTAGAGGAATAAACTGGGAAGCACAGAGAGGTTAAGCCTCTTGTCTGAAATTTTACAGGAGGAAAGGGGTAAAGCCAGATTTCAAAGCTGGCCTTCTGGATGCTCCCCGTAAACACTGTTTCTTCTATAAGAACAGTGTCAGATCCCTGTGGGAATGACTCTTTCTATGGAAATAAAAATGTTTTAGTGGTGAATACAAATTCTTCGTCATTTCTGTGGTGTAGCGATTATCATGCTCACTGTACAAATTCCTTTTATCTACATTCAATATCATCATTATCAATAGGATGTGTACTTACAACCACAGTAAAATTATTTATATACCAGACTCACAATATGCTTATTGGTAACATCATCTAACATTAAAGGAGACGTTTTAGGAATCTTAATTACATTTATAATTTAGCTCAAAGGAATATATGAATTAATATTGAGCAAAATACCAACCAGCACTAGTGAAAGAAAAGTCCTCTTATTGTATCTTAGACCACTGTGAAGACTCCAGTAGATACAAAATCACTGCATTGGTCACGTAGAAATGTCTCAGCTTTCTGGCTCAATGAGATCCAAGGGACTGAGCATTAGGAACATAGAATCTTCACTAGAAATTCTGGGTCTTCTTGGTTTGTTCTCACTCAAGAGTAATTCTGCATTTATCATCCCTTTAAAGTTGTTGCACAGAAGAAGTTCTTCTTCACAAAGGCTGGAGTCAGGCATGTTGTGGATGATAAAGCATACAGGTGTTTTAAATGATGGAATAGTTGTCACAATGGTATCTGAAAGAGCCTTGAACTAGACACAAAAAGCCCTGAGATGGCACTGGGCCAATCACTTACCCTTTCATAGTTGATTTGTTCATTTGTAAAATGGGAGTAATAACCGTGTACTGGTTCATTGTGTGAATTTAATTAAACCAAGCATTTGAAAGCCCTGCCCCAGGGATTGGCACATACAGGAGTTTATGGGGAATCCTGATTGCTGCCTTGTTGAAACAGCTCCCTGATCCTCCAAGGCAATGAAGAGAGAGAATCTGGCAGGGGTGTCTGGCCTCATAGTCCCAGCTTTTATTCCTTAACTTGCTATCTGCTCCATGCTGCTTCTCTCTTTCACATCTTGAGGGAAGGCTAGCCATTGCACAGCTAGGATTAAAATGGACATTTAACAAGACTTTGCTGTAGTCTGGAGATGGCCAAGGGTATTTTGCAAAGAGGAGCATAAACAGAGCTCCTTGATAAAGCTGTTCTCAGAGTTCACAGACTGTGCCTCATCTTCATGGGTCCTCTTTACCACGCTGCAGAAGACCACCCTCACTTCTGACATTAGCTACAAGTTTGAGGATCACCAAGACCATCCTCAGGATCAACATTTTGCTATAAGGACTCACTGAACTCATTGACTAGGCATTTTCATGGTTACAGTTTATCACAGCACAAGGATACAGATTAAAATCAGCCAAGGAAGCAGACACATGGTACAGAGCTCAGGAGAGTTCAAAGCATGACTTTTGGGTCTTCTTGTCCCAGTGGAGCCATGGAAAATGCTAACTTTTTCTGGCAACAATGGGTGACCACACATGCAGAGTATGGCCAACCAGGGAAGCTCACCTTAGCCTTTGTAGCCAGAGTTTTTGGGGGGCTCAGTCATATAGAGGTGATTGACTCCCATTATGTAGACGTGATTGACCTTTAGCCTTTCCCCTCCAGTGGTGGTGATGATACCGTATGGCCCAAACCCCCCACCATAAATCACTTTGTTACATTATCCAGTGTAGCCCTGGGACCCCAGGTAAACAAAAGCACTCCTATTGGGCAGGACATTCCAAGGACTTCGAGCTCACCTCCCAGGACCTGAGGGCAAAGGCTAGTGCTTTCTTTGGTAAGGTTAATTGTTCATTACACACCCATTTATGCTGCCTCCCTGCATAACCCTGTGCCTTTCCCCCCAGCTGTGGGCTTGGTTAGATTCTTTACAACCCAGATACAGAGAGTTTTTCCGAGAGAGGAAAATATTCCCTTTAGAGGCTGCTTCCTTCTCCACAACAGTGTGGGCTTACTCAGTGACCCCTGTAGGACCATCATCAGAACTTGAGCTTAACATCACTCTGAGATGCATGCACAGTGGCAAAGATTTACTTAATGTTCTCGAATACTTATTTGGAATGTTCATCGCTAGTTGTTACTTTACTCTCTGCTTTTAACCTAAGTCTGTAACATTCTTATTGTATTGCATTGTATTTTAAAAGATTAGAGTCGAGGTTTTGTCATTATTGCCCAGGCTGGTCTCAAATTCCTGGGCTCAAGCAATCCACCCACCTTGGCCTCCAAAAGTGCTGGGATTATAGGCATAAGCCATCACACCTGACCTGTAATATTCTTTTAAAAGATAATTGAAAATGCCATGGAGCCATACTGCCCAAAGTAATTTATAGATTCACGCTATCCCCATAAAGCTACCTACGACCCTCTTCACAGACTGGAAAAATACACCTGAAACTTCATGTGGAACCAAAAGAGAGCCTGCATAGCCAAGACAATCCTAAGCAAATTCCTTTGTCTCCTAATCTGTAGTTTTCTCCTTTGTCACAACACAGTTCCAATAGAATACTTGATTCCCATGCAGTATTAACAATGCAATTTTGCATGTATACACCAGGTAGTATAACATGGGCTAGGTAATGCCCTCTTATTTGTTTGTAATAGTACGAATTTGTGATTAAATGCTTAGATTTATACAACATGCTTGTGACCTGATTGATATCTGTAAGTGGTTGCTGGTTCTCTCAATTGTTTTCAGCATGAGCAGGAACACTCTTATTCTATTTCCCTCCCCACCTTCACCAAGTAAAGGCCAGCCATTTTCAAACAAGAAAGCAGTTTTTTGTGGGCTCATACACAATTATGTCCCCATACCTGGAAAAGTCAAATTGATAAAATAAAAGCTGAATAAAGAAGGGCAAGAGCTAGTACCATCTGTAAAGTGTTAGTCAACAGTGTTCAAAGCTTCCAGTCTCCAGAAACACGCTTATAGTGAAGATAATAATATAGCCGAGTAATGATTATAACTATTTGAAAACCATCAGAGCCTTGAAAGAGCTGTACATAGGTGTGAAATGTCATCTCTAGACTTGGCTGTATCCCTTCTTTCCACTGTGCCACTTGAATCAAGTACACTGATTTATCTCTGGGCCTCAGTTTCCATTCAGTTTTGACTAGCCTTTCCTGAGTCACTGTAAATGACCAGGTGAATGATCAAAGATATGTGTGTTTAATTCTAAGCATTGGGGACATCTGGGACAACTGATCTGGTGTAAAGGCTTGAAAACAGCAGCATTGGTTGGTTGTCTGAGTGGGAAATCCCCTTCCAGGACCTTGGAATATTGGATGGGGTTTTTCTTCCTTTCGGTTCTCACTGGGTGTTTTTTTCTTCCTTTATCATAGGTGCTTTTGGACTTGACAGAAGCTATATGGGAAAATCCTTAAAAGGTATGGTGTAAATTTGAGGAAGAAATCAGAAGAACAATTAATTTTTTTTAATCTCAAAGACTGAAATAATTTTTAAACTAGCAAGAGTGGCAAGAGAAAATGTAGAATTTTTAGTGTGGTCAGTTACTACACGAAACACACAAACATGTGTGACTGACATCAAGAAAGTGACCAGAGGTGGACCTGGCAGAGCTTAAGTCTTGAAGAACGAAAGATTCAGTTTGCTGAGGAAACATTCATATTTCCTTTGAAAGAAATATGGCTTATGGGGAGGGAGATAGAAACACATAAAGGGAAATAGCAGGGGTAAAAGGAAAGATCTGCATGGTTACCTATTGACCAAGGTCTGCTCTTTAGGTTGGGTGTGTGTGATTAGGTGCCCAGTACAGCGCTTTTACCAAGAGTGCTCCCAGCACAAATGCCTTCTTATCATGATAACAGAGCCCTGTTGGTGCTCCTGGGGCCATCAACAGCTGGTTTCTTGACTGAACTCCGGCAAATTTTCTGCTAATAAAATATAATGTAATTGATTATATTTGAATGTGATCATAAAAATGAAATCAGATACATGATGTTGATGTCAGTACTCATCTTGGAGAGGAGCTAAAATTGTTGCACAGATGGGTCATTTTATAGTAAATTCTCTCCAAAACAAGTGAAAAACGTATAGTATTATTTTCAGTGTATAGTGTTATGAAAACCTAGCTATAAAGAAAAAAAGGAAGTTGTCACCAAGAAATGATGTTGCCAATGACACAGCATTAGCTTTCCCCTCCTATTTCTCTTCACAGACCTGGGAAAGAATTCTGAATATAATTCAAGTAACTGCTCCCTAAGCAGTTCTGAAAACCCATATGCCACCATTAAAGACCCACCTGTACTTATCCCTAAAAACGCAGAGTGTGGTTATGTGGAGATGAAATCACCGGCACGAAGAGATTCCCCATATGCAGAGATCAATAACTCAACTTCGGCCAACAAGAATGTCTATGAAGTTGGTGAGTTCTCCTAACCATAGAAAGAACCTAGTGCATAAGTTTTTAAAACAATTTTAAAGTCATTATGAATATAATAGCTGCAGATCATAGAAATTTTATTTAAAAAATGGTACATGTTTTATTTTATTTTATTTTTTGAGACCGAGTCTCTCTGTCATCCAGGTGGAGTGCAATGGCACAATCTCGGCTCACTGCAGCCTCCACCTCCTGGGCTCAAGCCATCCTCCCACTTCAGCCTCCCAAGTAGCTGAGACCACAGGCATGCACCACCACACCCAGTTAATTTTTTGTATTTTTAGTAGAGTTGGGGTTTTGCCACCACATTTTATTAATAGATTCAACCTGTGTTTATAGTGATCATATTAATTGGTGCCAAAGAAATTTTCTAGGGAAAATAAGATCTAGAAAAATTTAAAGTAAATTTTCTTTATTTTTCACCTAGTCATCCATTTTTTGTTTTGTAACCATAGTGAATACTTTGGCATATATGTGAATAGCATATGTATCATATTAGCTAATATATCTAGTTAGCCAAAACAAATGGTTCAAGTGGATTAAACAGGTGATTCCATTTCCTGGTTCATTATATTAATATATTGCATTTAGCGAGATTGGAACATTTTACTTTTAAACTTGTCCAATATGGCAGTAATATTCTCTGATGTGAATGTGATACAAATTAACATGAATTCCATTTAAAATTGGAGTTATTTTGATTGTCATTTTGAATACCATCTGGGAAATGATAAAACATACCACCACCACCATTGGCTAAACAATAGGGCTATAGATTTTCATTTCTCTCTCTCTCTTTTTGTCTCTATTTCTACATCTCTCTTAGTATTCATGATTTTAACTTTATTCTCTACTACTTGTAAATGAAGTGCCTACTTCTTTACTGCTAGTAATTCATTTTATGCCAGATATGACCCTGAGAAAAAATATATAAAATAATTTATTTTTAAAATATTGAAACAGCTTTTTTTTTGAGATGGAGGGTAGCTCTGTTGCCAGGCTAGAGTGCAGTGGCACTATCTTGGCTCACTGCAGCCTCCTGAGTAACTGGGACCACAGACGCCTGCCACCATGCCTGACTAATTTTTTGTGTTTTAGTAGAGAAAGGGTTTCACCATGTTAGCCAGGATGGTCTCAATCTCTTGACCTCATGGCCTGCCTTCCTCAGCCTCCCAAAGTGTTGGGATTACAGGCATGAGCCACTACGCCTGGCCAAGGCAGCTTTTAAAAATGGAAGTCAAAGTGAACTAAATTTATTTTTGGAAAGTCAGTAAACAGTTCTCCTTTAAACTGTCCTGCAATCCTGCCACAGTTGGATGGGAACTGAACTGAGAGCCTGAGTCTTGAATCCTAAAGTTGTGAACTTGTTGAGTGTTTTCATGAACTGAATTAAGGTTTGAAAACCTCAGTCTTCTCACCTGTGGCATAGGGGCTTGGCCTACTTTATCCACAAGGTATTTTTCAGACAATGATTTATATCCAGGATTCTGTATATTCCCTTGATGTCTTCATCCTGATTATGTGGTCATCCTTTTGTTCTGAACAGACTTTGTGTTTGCTAGTTGATCCAACTATACAGCGTTGACACCCCTATGTGATTATTTAAAAAATGATGTTTTTAAAACCAATATTTTCTTATATATTTTTTAAAAAGTCCCTTTGGTGTGTTCAATATTTGCAAGAAATGCCATTTTCTTTTTAAAAATGTTTCCATTGCTGATAAATTAATGAGTCCTTGGTTATCACAGAACCTACAGTGAGTATTGTCCAAGGAGCATTCAGCAATAATGGGCATCTCACCCAGGATCCATACGACCTCCCAAAGAACAGTCATATCCCTTGTCATTATGACCTGCTGCCAGTCCGAGACAGTTCATCCTCCCCCAAGCAAGAGGACAGTGGCAGCAGCAGCAGCAGCAGTGAATGACACCAAAGGACCACTTGGTAGCCACTGGAACCCTTTCCAGAACTGCAATTTGTTTCTTCTCCATCCTCAATTTTGCCACTTTCATGTGAATGTTAATCAACTCAGTAGGCAACTGTTGGACATGAACCAGAAAGCTCAAAGCTGAGGCTGCGATTGTTGGATATGAACCAGAAAGCTCAAAGCTGAGGCTGACACTGACTATAGGTGCTTTTTGTTCAAGTGGCTTCGAAGGAGTTAGAGATGTGATTTGCCATTGCTGTTAGTTTTAGAACTATACCCATGAAGCATGACTTATTATAAGATGTTGGCTGAAATCATGAACTTGCAGAACTCCCTCGGAGACACAGATTGCAGTGGACATTGACATTGTTGCTTGAAAAATTAAAATTTGAGTATTTTCTTTCTTATTTGCATCGTAGAGCTGTACCTAGGATTGTACAGTTTACCATAAAACTTACTTCAGGAAAGTGGGAATCACTGAACATGTAAAAGGAAAGGAACATATTGTCAAGTCCTTATTCTTAACTTTATTCAGCTGGACTCAGAATTGTAGGGATAATGTAAATGCAAGAGGAAACATTCTGTCAGGTGGCATAACTGGATAGACTTTGAATACAAAGCGGACAAAAAACTTAAACGTGAAAATCTTAGATTTTGTTTAGAATGAGAAAATATACAATTAGAATTATTGTAGAAATAGTGGTAAGTATTGCAGAAGTCAATACACAAATGTTGCAGGCAGAGGTGGTTTTTCTCCCTATTTGACCCTCAACAACTTTGGATCTATGACATTCTGATCACTGGCTCCATCATACATATTCACCACGTGAGATTCATAACATATCAGTAATTATTTAATAAATAAAGAAATGAAATTATTTTTGACAGACTGGATGGAATGAGTGTGTAGTGATTGATAAAGGTTGTAAATTTTAAGTGCAAGACAACGCTGAAGTTTTGTAAACCATTAGTAATACATGCTGTAATACAGAATTAGCAGAACATTTTGATTAATTTTTCCCTAGAGGTGACTGAAATATTTTTGTGCATATTTGAGAAAGGGCACTTTCCTTTTATTAATTGTTGATTTAGAGAAACTATGCTTAAGCTGGTCTTTTGCATTGCTAATGTGACATGTACCCCACTTTTCATTAATTTGTATTTCCATTTTTAAGTTGCATATTCTATGTTTTGTAGTGTTTGGATTGTTAATGAAAAAATATTACATGTTCATTGTTCCTTGTATTATTGCCGCTCATCTTTAGATTGATAAAAATGCATGATTCCTTTTTCTTTTGGGGGGACAAGATGAAAATATATAATTTAAATGGATTAAAATTGATCATTACTAAAATAGTATAGTAACCATAGGTGATTGGCTTATGATTGAAATAGAGATGCTTTTAAATATTCCAAAATGGAGTTCCTTTTGATCTGTTTGTTCTGAGTCTTGCTTAAACCAGAGAGAAGGGGAGCAAAAAGGAATCGTTACTGAATGAGTACCGCAGACTCATCTTACAAAAAACTCTCATTGTGGTGATCATAGAACTGACCGTCCAAACTGGGACACTCTTGAGAGTAAATGGAGGGCATTATTACTAATTATCCTGTAATGAGCTTAAATCTGGATGGTTCCAAGCAAACCAGACTTATCTTGCAATATCAGAATGCTGAGACGATGCAAGAAAGCCAGTTTCCCTTTCGTTGATCTACTTGACCAAACAACGGCGCTGAAAAGCTGAATAAGGAAGCAACTTTATCAGAGTAACAGTGGTCTTCAATGTTTTAAAGACATGAAATCCTAAATGGCATTCTGTCTCAGTGAGCCGATTAACAAATATGTCTGTGCATCCCTTCTGTAGTGCACGTAAGTCATTGTCCCTGCCAGTTACCGAGTTGGAATATCCAGTTATTTCATGTCACGCATCTGCACGTGTGATGGTGGTTTGATCAGATGGATAATACAGCAGACGCACTTAGAACACTCACTCCACTGATGGCTGCTCCTTTTGAGGAACTCCAAAGTCAACTCAAGGAAATAAGGAATGACCTGGAACACGACTTAGAAACAATAGATTTCTCCCAATAGTTAACCACTGGCTGGCTCTTGACTAGGTGATAGGCATCTGATTGAGACACGTGTGACTCAGTAGCCATCCCGGGTCTTTTTGGTAAGGAAAAATAAGATATTTTTCCCCTTTTCTTTGAAAGATCATCTCTTCAGCACTCCATGGTCAATTTGAATTTCCCCGTTATTCCCTAGAGTTAGATAAAAAAATAAAACAACAAAAAACACGTGTTTCTTTTCTCATTCCACTATTAATAAAATGAAAGCTTCTGTACAAGGCAACAGCAACTTAATAGAAAATCTGGACAACAGATGTGGACTCTAAAGGGCTATGTTGTCCCTTCCTGTGTGCTCTTTTTGACAAGTAAGTCACTCCAGTTAGCTGATGTCCTGAAATGACATTTGTACCTGAGGCAATTCTTATTAGAGCTTATTCGGGACTTTTTAAACATCAGAACACACAAAGCAATTTGGATGTTGTAAAACTACATGTTATATTTGGAGAGGTCTGGTTGAGAAGGCAAAATTTTCTAGATATTTTGATATCAGTTTGGGTAAAGAAAGGAATACTTTTGTTAGAATGAGAACTAAAGAGAAAGCAAAACCTTGGCAAAATTTTCCCTCTGAAATCACAAACTTTAGGAACTTTTCCAGATATATTTAATTTGACAGTGATGTCACTTTTTATACCAAGTGAATCTATTCTCATAACCTTTGAACCCATGTTAATTTCATACCCTATAACTAATTTTCTTTCTATATCCTGTGGTGAGGGAGTTTAGAGATACCTAGCAAAAGCCATTCATATATTATTGTTAGCCAAACTATTATTCTTTCCTTAGAACTTGATATATCAGAAAATTTATAAATTATTTGTATTTATATATAAGTACATCAGAACTTGCCCAAATGATAACTCATGTTTGCTTTAATAAGGAGAATATGTTATTTGTAGTTAATTATGTGATAATAAGGAACATTTTATAATTATTTACAGTGACATTAATTGCTGTCCTATGATATAGTAGTAATGTTAACAGAGAGTTTAATATGTTTAGTATTATCTTTATGGAATTTATATTCACCAATTTCAGGAAAACCAACCATGGAATTTTGTAACAGGACAGTTATAACTTGACTCAACCAAATCCATCAGCGTAATGACTGTGTGTTGTGAGAAATGCAAACAACTTTATGAAGCTGTGGTCATCATGATCCCCAAAGAGCCACAGTAACTGCCAGTTATTGAGATTTTTAAGTGGTAATATTGCAAAAGTTAAACAAGAGTATCACAATATCGTTTATAATTCATGTCAATATTAGTAGTCCACTTTATGCTTAAAATAAACAAATCATAAAAAATTAAGTTTTAAGGTTATATTTTTTAAAATGATGAATTTTCTGTCTCTGGGCAACATGTCTTTATTATTCAAACTGAATGTGTAAGAGAGATTCTGGTCTAAAAGGTTTCACGTCATGGAAGTGTACATGGATATGCAAGTGTGAATCACATGGTATGGATGGTTGCTTGTTTATTAACTAAAGATGTACAGCAAACTGCCCCTTTAGAGTCCTGTTAATATTGATGTCCTAACACTGGGTCTGCTTATACTAGTTCAATATTTAGTCTAGGCTTCATTTTGTTACGACTGAATTGTGATATATATTTTTAAAAAGAAAAAGTCAAAATACATTAGGATTTACTTGGTGTAGCAAACAAAAATGCTTTCAATGTTGAACTATCTATTTTCCAAAGATGATAAACTTTCGTCATTATTAGCCTACTTTGTCATTTATATCACCAAATGAGTTTATAGATTAATACAATAAACTTTCTAATAAAAAACTCTAATGTTTCTATATCTGATTCTAATTTTGATTAATGAGAGAAAAAACCTTATGCTCCTATGGAAAAAAATATTTTTTCATATGTGGCCCCATAGCACTTTACAGACACACTTAAGAAACAATATATATCATTTTATTTTATTTTATTTTATTTTATTTTATTTTATTTTATTGCATGCATATAAGCTGTCCCTTCAGCCTACTTGTTATTGAAGGACAGAGGCAACATTTTATTCATATTTGGATCCATGGAACTCAGGTTAGTGGCTGAGAGTCAAGTCTTCTGTAACTAGCTTTAGGTTATCTTATGTTAATGCTTTCATTTATGACTAAAATATCTTTGAAACATTTGCATTATAGCACTGTGGAGTAGAGATCAAACACAGGTAAAAGATTGTTTCTTCTTTCAATAGCTGTTTCTTTACTGGGGGCCTGAATGCCAAGCACAGTTGCGGATGCAGAGAAATGTAAGGTATGAGCTGTTGTCGAGTCCTTCATTATTTAGTTGGGGGAAATAAAGCATCTGGTTAGCTGTGTGACTGTGGTTCTGTGGTTAAGTTCGCCTCTTAAGGCCTTGGTTTCTGTATTGCAATACACTGGAAATAACAGTACAATAAATTTCATGAATTTTGTGAGAATTTAATAACTTTATACATGTAAAACACTTTAGTGCCCGACATAGACTAGGCACCTAGTAAATGTTAGCTAACATTACTATTATGAAAAATTAGCTAATAACATGAAGCAATTTGCAGTAACCAGATGAATGATGAGATTAATAGATCAGAAGTATTTAATGAATATTACAGAAGCTATACATTTGAATGACCATATCTATTTTTATACTAGCACAAAATTTCATACATATTTTATTTCTAGAGATGTAATTTAGGAAAGCAATAATATGTTTATATTTTCCAGTAACATGTTATCTAGTAGGAATTAGGAATGCTTTTAAAACATTTGGATGTGAGTTTCTGAGGAAAATGGTGACCTGGGAACATTCTAGAGAATATGGTCATCCAGAAAAAATCAACTTCTGGTCTTGGCAACCAGAGGGGATTCTGCATACAGGAAGGTATCAAGTCCTCGAAAGAAGGTGCCGGTTGGGGCTAAAGATGTAAATGAGAGTTAACGCAGGGTGGAGAGGATAGACGATGAGGGTCAGTTGTCTTGGGTGGATACACAAAGAGAAAGGAAGGGAGAAATGTTTCTGCTGTTTGCATTATGCAGTGATGAAAGAGGCGAACTGTTCCTCAGGTGATGGCACTTAGAGGCAGTTTCCACACTGGGCTGACATCAACCTATCTCTACTTGGATTTGTGAACTGAGGGCTTCTGCATCAACAAAGGGGATAAGGCTGAGTGTGCTGGCATGCTTGTAACCCCAGTACTTTGGCAGCCTGAGGCAGGACTGTTTGATCCCAGGAGTTTGAGACCAGGCTGGGCAACATGATGAAAGCCTGTATCTACAAAAAATACAAAAAAATTATCCAGGCATGGTGATGTGCACCTGTATTCCCAGCTACTCAGGAGGCTGAGATAGGAGGATTGCTTCAGTCCAGGGGTTTAAGGCTACAGTGAGCCATGATTATACCACTGCACTCCAGCCTGAGTGACAGAGTGAGACCTTGTCTCAAAAAACAAACAAACAACAAAGGGACTAATCACCAGCTAGTCACTGAAGGAAAAATCCCTACCCTAACTGTCATAACCTGTACTCTCTCAGTATAAATAGACAAAGAAAAATCACAATACACTCAGAAAAACTGCAGCCCAGATAGAAAGAGACTAAACCGAAAAACTGCAATAAGCCTCCACTATGGAGGAGAGCTAATATAGAAAATACAAGAAAACCTAGATAAAATATGATTAAAACTCTTGAAGGGATACAATCATAGGACTAGAGAAAGGCCCCTGAATTAGGGGCCTTTTTAAAAATTAAATGTAAAAGCAAAAGTAATATGTTTTCATTTATTTTACATTTTATTTTAAGTTCAGGTGTACATGTGCAGGTTTGTTACAAAGGAAAATTGTATCATGGGGTTTTGTGGTACAGATTATTTCATCACTCAGTTATTATGCCTAATACCAATTAGTTATTTTTTCTGATCCTCTCCCTCCTCCCACTGATAAACCCCAGTGTGTTGTTCCCCTCTGCATGTCCATGTGCTCTCATCATTTAGCTCCCACTTATCAGAGAACATGTGGTGTTTGGTTTTCTGTTTCTGCCTTAGTTTGCTAAGGATAATGGCCTCCAGCTCCATCCATGTTCCTGAAAAGGACACGATCTTGTTCTTTTTTATGACTGCAGAGTATTCCATGTGTACCACATTTTCCTTATCCAATCTGTCATTGATGGGCATTTAGGTTGATTCTATCTTTGCTATTGTGAATAGTGCTGCAAAGAACACATGTGTGCATGTGTCTTTAGTAATAGAATAATTTATACTCCTATAAATATTTACCCAGTAATAGGATTATTGGGTCAAATGGTATTTCTGTTTTTAAATCTTTGAAAAGATTTCTGTTTTTAAATCTTTGAAAAGATGTTTTTAAATCTTTTTCTAAAACAGAAAAAATTGATCCAAGAGACCCAATATTTAAATAGTTGCTAATCCAGAAGAAGAAATAAGAAACCATGGAGAAGCAGAAATCAAAGAAATAATAGAAGAAAACTTCCATAAACTATGGCTTTCCATAATATGAATCTCAGATCTTCAGACCTTTCATTCAGATATGAAAGAATCTACCAGGTTAATTAAACAGAATTAATGAAAAACTATGGAGGGAAATATATCTAGTCAAATTTCTGAACTCTAAGGATAAAAAAACAAACTTAAAATTGTATAAGCAGAAATAACAGATGGCTTACATAGGAAAGATAATTGCATCAAAAGGGAAAAGTATAAGGTGAGAGCAGGAATAGGGAGAAACCACGTGGGTTAGGGCAGGTGACTGCCTGTCCAAGTGGGTTGTGCAGCTGCCTGCTATTCTCCTGCGGTAGCAACAGCTGTCCCTCCTCCCAGGACAACAATGGCTACCTGACAGCAGATCGTTAAATAGCTCTCATTTCATTCTGCTTCAAATCTCTTATCCCAACTAGTTTAGACCAGACTGAGACAGTGGCAACAGGAAGAGGAGAAGAAACTTACATGATGGACTGGCACAGGATAAGAAACTAGAGACACAGATGTTCCTGTTTATCAGGATTAATTGAATTGCTATCAAGAAATCAGCAAAAATAAATAAATAAATAAATTCAAGCTGAAAATTATTGGAAGACTTGCATGGCTCTTGGCTTATGGTATGTTTTACTTCCTTTTATGCTGATGACCTGTCCTTTTTATGCTGAAGATGAAGCAGTAGAAAAATCCAAATATGCCACACAGTGGCCAATCTGTCAAGGTATATTTGATAATTGAAATATAATGGCAAGGTTTATGGAACAAGTAATCTTTATATACCTAAGACCAGAACTTGAAGTCCATTGATTTCCTGTAACCTCTGCTGAACACTCAACAAAATGGAGAATATATTGCTAAATTAACATTCGAGGTTTTCCATTTTCTAGGCTTCTAACTAGCTGTACAGACTAGCTATGCTTTAGCTGCATCTTGGATGTTAGGGAAAATTAAAGAATGAACAGGAACAGTCTTCTCTGAAGGTCCAATCATGATCAGTAGCGCAAGACATTGCTTCCCAAGTGTTTGGAAGGGAAATGCAGATTCCATACATACTGAAATTAAGGTGAAGAATTGAGAGACTGTACAGTAAAGCCAAAGTATACTGAAACAGTAGCCATTACATATCACAGGCACTTCTGGATGCTCAACACTCGTTTCAATGTTTGAATTCTACCCATCATGTCACAAAGGATTACTAATGACAGAGCTAGCATTTGTTATCATATTCCAATGTTTAGAGTCATGTTGTAGGATTGATTTTATAGTTAATGGGAAGGAGATCACCTTTCTTATTACTTAGTTTGTATGGATGATTGGTAAACCTGGCTTGACAATAAGACTAAGTATAATAATTTAATTAGTATATCGACGTGAATGTAGAGGCAAGCCAAAATACTTATTTTTTCCCTCAAATTAAATATCTAAATATTAGATCGTTATCTAATGTTCTGTGTAACAATAAAAAAGAGAGTTTTAGTTTTTCTGGCCCCAATAATTTCTACATTAACAAATTTTCCAAAACTGAATAGAATTTAACAATTCAAGAAATAATGCTTAAGTTATACACATCTAAAGGTATAAGAACATTTTAATTTTTTATACTTATATACTTTGAAGGGAAAATATTTTAAAAAACTATTGTTTTTAAAGAAAAAAGTAAAACTTGAAAAAAAATCCCATGGTCTTGCTTACACATATGTAAGATTCTAGTTATTACCATTTAAAAATTATTTTTTGTCATTCCCAAAAATATTAGCGGGATTCTTTTTAACAAATGCTTTTGGAACTAAGAAACTTGTACAGGCTACCCTGTTTCAATGTGTGTATCTGTAATACCTATTAGCTTTTGAGCAGACAGTAAATAGAGAATGGGGTCAATATAAAGTGGAGGCTGTGTTAGGTAGTATGCAGTTTTTCTTAGAAAGGAAACCAGAATAGTGAGAGTCAAATTATAGTCTTCAAAAGGAAAGAGAAAACTCTAATGTTGCCTGCTGCTCAGTCATCACTTCTGGAGGAAGGCCTTTCTTGATCACCTGTGTGGTACAGGACTGTCATTCTATATCCTATTACCCTGTTTGGATGACTTCATGAGGCTTAGCATCTGAAGATGTATTATTATTTTGTGTATTCATTTATTGTTTGCCTTTCTAACTAGAAGGTAAGCTTCATGAGGGTAAGATCTTTTCTGTATGGTTTATTGCTGTTTGGCACATGGCAGAGGCTTAATAATATAGATTGATTGAATAAATCAATAATGACTTTTTGCTTTGTCAATGCCAAATTTGGCTTTGTTCTTCCTTGGTATTCATCTTAGGTGACTGGGAAATGTTGCTCCTTCTTTCATATCCTACAATTACAATAATTCAGGATGAGAGCTGCAAGTTCAGGAAGCTGGTAACCTAAAGGGATATAGGATAAAAAGAGCTGTCTGTTTAGCAAAATATTTTCTTTTATTTCAAGGCTCAAGTCAGGTCTTTGATATTTATCCACAAAGCTGAGAGCCCCAGCTTTAGAGGTTTAGAGTGTCAAGAGCATTTTCATTATATGTTTCAATAGGCGACACTAAGCAGTGCATTTTAATGAGAAATGTTACATTCAACATTTCCCTTCAACATTTCCCTTCTTTGTGTCTATGAGTCCTCCATTACAGCCCAGTTGGACCATTTGCTGGTCTTCATTCTCCCTCCAGCCCCCACCATCTTCTTCCCTGCACTTCGCTCACCTCTTCCTTTGCCCTTGTTGCTGCCTACACCACATTTGCACTGAGACTACACTTTCAAAAGGCTGCTCTCAGGCAATGAGTGAGCACAGGGGGGAATTAAGGAAGACCTATTTTTGTAGGGTGCAGGACTCCTTTGATGGGTGACTTTAGCTAAAAGACTCTACATTGGCCTGACCTAAACTGTCTTAGAACTGTTTTTTTCAATCTAAGATTCTGCTTATTCAACTCCTTCTTTCCTCCTCATAGGGCCAAACTTGCATCAGGCTAAAGAGAATATATGAGCCCGCATACTCAGGCAAAAATATTTCATGTGGAATTTGCCCTATGGAGATATCTGTGTAGTCTGCTTTATGGTGGGACTATGATTCCCTTATTTAAATCCACTGCTTCCTCTCCTTGGTCTCAGCCTAGTGACCTCAGTGGTATGCTGGTAAATGTTTAACAACCAGCTCTTTAAAAAAATTAAAAGAAGCCAGATGTGGTGGCTCATGCCTGTAATCCCAGAACTCTAGGAGACCAAGGCGGGTAGATCACTTAAAGTCAGGAGTTGAAGACCAGTCAGGCCAACATGGTGAAACCCCGTCTCTACTAAAAAAGAAAAACTTAGCTGGGTGTGGTGGCACATGCCTGTAATCCCAGCTACTTGGGAGGCTGATGCAGAAGAATCACTTGAACCCAGGAGGTGGAGGCTGCAGTGAGCCAAGATGGTGCCACTGCACTCCCGCCTGGGCGACAGAGCAAGATTCCATCTCAAAAATAAAATAAAATAAAATTAGAAGGCACTGATATGTAGCACCTGACTGTTGCTATGATGTAAATCCTCCCACGATGGATAATTTCCAGCTTCCAACATGACATCACTAAACGCAGAGTAAGGAAGAGACGCTCAGTAGCTCACCATTATACAGCATTTTCGCACTACAGATGCAACTAACTTCAAGGACACAGCTAATAGTAAAAAGTAGCAAATAATTAAAATGGAAGAATTTTGAATATTTATTTCCTTTTAAGAGATAATATATTGTTATATACTTTCTTTTTCTTTTTTCTTTTTTTTTTTTTTTTTGAGACAGGGTCTCACTCTCTCACTAGGCTGGAGTGCAGTGGTGTCATCACAGCTTACTGTGACCTGGACATCCGGGGCTCCAGCAATCCTCTTGCATAGCTGGGATTACAGGTGGGCACCACCAAGTCCGGCTAATTTTTCTATTTTTTGTAGAGACAAAGTTTTACCATATCATCCAAGCTGGTCTTGAACTCCTGGGCTCAAGGGATTCACCAGCCTTGGCCTCCCAAAGTGCTAGGATTATAGGTGTAAGCAACCATGCCTAGCTATAATAATTCTAATAATGGCTGTGCTTAACAACTGGCTCATGAAATTCTGGAAAAGTTAACAGTTGGCGATCACAAGTTTGTATGAGCTGCCTCAGCACATTACTAGGTTACCATCCTGATTTCTGATTGTCCAAGCAGGGGGAACATGGTCTCTACGCAAGCCACTGATATTGACTTATAAAATAAAAGAGTTGGAAGGGAGCTGACAGCACATTTTCTCTTACTTGTTTATTTTATGTCCAAGAAAAGGGATGCCCACAAAATTTATCCATTCAAGTAAGGAAAATAGCACGAACTGGGTCTCCTCAAGTGTATATATTTCTGATACACCCATTTTACCAGGAATAGCTGATAGAAATTGAATTCTCTCTTTTGTGAATAGATTCTCTAACGAATTATTTGGCCCTGGAGGATTTCTGCTCTCTAGTGGTTTTCCTATGAAACACTGAGTTGGAGGATGACTTTACTAAAAGGTCCCAGATTCCCTTTAATATATAAATTATTTACATGAGGATTTATTTATAAATTTCCCTTCAGAAAAAAAAATGCACTCATGCACGAAGCTATTTAATCACATCGTTGTTTATAAGTATACACAGACAGTGTTCCTTAAATTTATTAGAGCCCACTGGAGACTTTTCCCAGGATGCATGCCTAATTAATAGAGGCCATTAAAAAAATATGACTATGTTATAAGAGCTCAGTTAACTTTTGTTTTCTTCACATTAGACTAGTTTTTAAAACATCCACTTTAATCTTTTTACTCACTAATTAGCTGAGCATTGATAAATAGCAATGTTTGGCCTTTATCCTTGTATAAGGAATTGTAGCTGCAAATTAAGTAACAATAAAGTATACTGAATATTTTATTTGTATTGCAGTAGATTTTATTTCTAGCAGAAAACAAGAGTTAAGTCATTCAAAAATGATTATCTTGGGAGTGCTGGCAAGATGACCAAATAGGAACAGCTCTGGTGCACAGCTCCCAGTGAGATTGACACAGAAGCGATCTCTGCGTTTCCAACTGAGGTGCCTGATTCATCTCACTGGGACTGGTTGGATAGTGGGTGTAGCCCAAGAAGGGCAAGCTGAAGCAGGGTGGTGCATCTCTTCACCCAGGAAGTGTGAGTGGCCAGGGAACTCCCTCTTCTAGACAAGGGAAGCCATTAGGGACTGTCCCCTGCACTCTGGCCTAGATACTGCACTTTCCCCATGATCTTCACAACCCATAGACCAGGAGATTCCCTCTGGTGCCTGCAAAACCAGGGCCCTAGGTTTCCAGCACAAAACTGGGTGGCCATTTGGGAAGACACTGAGCTAGCTGCAGCAGTACTTTTTTATATGCACCAGTGATGCCTAGAGTGCCAGTGAGACAGAATGGTTCAGTCCCCTGGAAAGAGGGCTGAAACCAGGGAGCCAAGTGATCTGACTTAGCAGGTCCCACCCCCACAGAGACCAGCAAACTAAGACCCACTGGCTTGAAATTCTCACAGTCAGCACAATAGTCTGAGCTTGACCTGGGACAGTCAAGCTTGGTGAAGGGAGGGGTGTCCACCATTGCTGAGGCTTGAGTAGGTGATTTTAACATTACAATGTAAACAAACAAAATTACTGGGAAGTTTAAATTGAGTGGGGTCCATGGCAGCTCAGCAAAGCCTCTGCAGGCAGACTATGCCACTAGACTCCCTCCTCTCTGGGCAGGGCATCTCTGAAAAAAGGCAGGAGCCTGTTAGGGACTTATAAACAAAGCCCCCACCATCCTGGGGCAGAGCACTTGGGAAAACGGGTGGTTGTGGGTACAGCCTCAGCAGATTTAAACATCCCTGCCTGGCAGCTCTGAAGAGAGCAGTGGATCTCCCAGCACAGCATTTGAGCTCTGATAAGGAACAGACTGCCTCCTCAAGTGGCTCCCTGGCCCCCGTGTATCCTGACTGGGAGACATCTCCCAGTAGGGGCTGACAGACACCTCATAAGGGAGAGCTCTGGCTGGCATCTGGCAGGTACCCTTCTGAGATGAAGCTACCAGAGAAAGGAACAGGCAGCAATCTTTGCTGTTCTGCAGCCTTTGCTGGTGATTCCCAGGCATGCAGCATCTGGAGTAGACCTCCAGCAATCTCCAGCAGACCTGCAGCAAAGGGGCCTGACTGTTAGAAGGAAAATTAATAAACAGAAAGAAATAGTTTCAACATCAACAGAAAGGTTGTCCACTCAGAGACCCCATCCAAAGGTCACCGACTTCAGAAACCAAATGTAGATAAATCCATGAAGATGGGAAGAAACCAGTGCAAAAAGGCTGAAAATTTCAAAAACCAGAATGCCTCTTCTCCTCTAAGGGATCACAACTTCTTACCAGCAAGGGAACAAAACTGGACAAGAAATGAGTTTGACAAATTGACAGAAGCAGGCTTCAGAAGGTGGGAAATAACAAACTTCTCTGAGCTAAAGGAGCATGTTCTAACCCACTGCAGGAAGGTAAGAACCTTGAAAAAAGGTTAGACAAAGTGCTAACTAGAATAACTAGTTTAGAGGAACATGAACAACCTGATGAAGCTGTAAAACACAGCCTGATAACTTCGTGAAGCATACACAAGTTCAATAGCAAATCTATCAAGCAGAAGAAAGGATATCAGAGATTGAAGAACAACTCAATGAAATAAAGCAAGAA
Organism: Plecturocebus donacophilus; assembly: GCA_004027715.1. Lineage (NCBI taxonomy): Eukaryota > Metazoa > Chordata > Mammalia > Primates > Pitheciidae > Plecturocebus > Plecturocebus donacophilus. The sequence continues at coordinate 22,111 of PVKP010002635.1, forward strand.
GACAAGATTAGAGAAAAAAGAGTAAAAAGAAATGAACAAAGCCTCCAAGAAATATGAGACTACATGAAAAGACCAAATCTACGTTTGATCAGTGTACCTGAAAGTGAGAGGGAGAATGAAACCAAGTTGGAAAACACTTTTCAGGATATTATCCAGGAGAACTTATCCAACCTAGCAAGGCAGGCCAACATTCAAATTCAGGAAATACAGATAACACCACAAAGATATTCCTTGAGAGAGCAACCCCAAGACACATAATCATCAAAGTCACCAGGGTTGAAATGAGAAAAAATGCTAAGTGCAGCTAGAAAGAAAGGTAGGGTTACCCACAAAGGGAAGCCCATCAGACTAACAGCAGGTCTCTCAGCAGAAACAATACAAGCCAGAAGAGAGTGGGGGCCAATATTCAACATTTTTAAAGAAAATAATTTTCAAACCAGAATTTCATATTCAGCCAAACTAAGCTTCCTAATTGAGGGAGAAATAAAATCCTTCACAGAGAAGCAACTGCTGAGAGATTATCACCACAAGGCCTGCCTTACAAGAGCTCCTGAAGGAAGCACTAAGCATGGAAAGGAACAGCCAGTATCAGCCATGGTAAAAACATATCAAATTATAAAGACCATCAACGCTATGAAGAAACTGCATCAACTAATGGGCAACATAACCAGCTAACATCATAATGGCAGGATCAAATTCACACATAACAATATTAACGTTAAATGTAAATGGGCTAAATACCCCAATCAAAAGACACAGACTGGCAAATTGGATAAAGAGTCAAGACCCATTGGTGTACTGTATTCAGGAGACCCATCTCATGTGCAAAGACACACATAGGCTCAAAATAAAGGGAGGGAGGAAGATTTACCAAGCAAATGGAAAGCATAAAACAGCAGGGGTTATGATCCTAATTTCTGATAAAACAGACATTAAACCAACAAAGATCAAAAGAGACAAAGAAGGGCATTACATAATGGTAAAGAAATTAATGCAACAAGAAGAGCTAACTATCCTAAATATATATACAACCAATACAGAAGCACCCAGATTCATAAAGCAAGTTCTTAGAGACCTAAAAAGAAACTTACACTCCCATACAATAATAGTGGGAGACTTTAACACCCCACTATCAATATTAGACAGATCAATGAAACAGAAAATTAACAAGGATATCCAAGACTTGAACTCAGATCTGGACCAAGTGGACCTAATAGACATCTACAGAACTCTCCACCCCAAATCAACAGAATACACATTCTTCTCAGCACCACTTCGCACTTATTCTAAAATTGACCACATAATTGGAAGTAAAACATTTCTCAGCAAATGCAAAAGAACAGAAATCATAACCATCTCTGAAACCACAGTGCAATCAAATTAGAACTCAGGATTAAGGAACTCACTCAAAACTGCACAACTACATGGAAACTGAACAACCTGCTCCTGAATGACTATTGGATAAATAATGAAATGAAGCAGAAATAAAGATATTCTTTAAAACCATTGAGGAAGAAGACACAATAAACCAGAATCTCTGGCATACATTTAAAACAGTATGTAGAGGGAAATTTATAGCACTAAATGCACATGAGAGAAAGGAGGAAAGATCTAAAATCGACACCCTAACGTCACAATTAAAAGAACTAGAGGAGCAACAACAAACAAATTCAAGAGCTAACAGAAGACAAGAAATAACTAAAATCAGAGCGGAACTGAAGGAGATAGAGACACGAAAAACCCTTAAAAAATTGAATGAATTCAGGAGCCGTTTTTTTTAAAAGAGCAACAAAATAGTCCGCTAGCCAGACTAATAAAGAAGAAGAGAGAAGAATCAAATAAATGCAATAAAAAATGATAAAGGGATTACACCACCAATCTCACAGAAATACCAGCTACTATCAGAGAATATTATAAACACCTCTATGCAAATAAACCAGAAAATCTAGAAGAAATGGATAAATTTCTGGACACTTACACCCTCCCAAGGCTAAACCCGGAAGAAGTTGAATTTGTGAATAGACAAATAACAAGGTCTGAAATTGAGGCAGCAATTAATAGCCTACCAACCAAAAAAAGTCCAGGATCAGATGGGTTCACAACCAAATTCTACCAGGGGTACAAAGAGGAGCTGGTACCATTCCTTCTGAAACTATTCCAAACAATAGAAAAGGAGGGAATACTCCCCAACTAATTTTATGAGGTCAACATCATCCTGATACCCAAACCTGGCAGAGACACAACTAAAAAAGAAAATTTCAGGCTAATATGCCTGATGAATATTGATTCAAAAATCCTCAATAAAATACTGGCAAACCAAATCCAACAACATATCGAAAAGCTTATCCATCACAATCAAGTTGGCTTCATCCCTGGGATGCAAGGCTGGTTCAACATATAGAAACCAATAAATGTAATTCATCAGAGAAACAACCAAAGACAAAAACCACATGATTATCTCAATAGAAGTAGAGAAGATCTTCAACAAAATTCAATAGCTCTTTATGCTAAAAATTCTCAATAAACTAGGTATTGACAGAACATATCTCCAAATAATAAGAGCTATTTATGACAAACCCACAGCCAATATCATACTGAATGCACCAAAACTGGAAATATTTCCTTTGAAAACCAGCACAAGACAAGGATGCCCTCTCTCACCGCTCCTATTTAACATAGTATTGGAAGTTCTGGCCAGGGCAATTAGGCAAGAAAAAGCAATAAAGGTATTCAATTAGGAAAAGAGGAAGTCAAATTTTCTCTATTTGCAAATGACATAATTGTATATTTAAAACACCCTATTGCCTCAGCCCCAAATCTCCTTAAGCTGATAAGCAGCTTCAGCAAAGTCTCAGGATTCAAAATCACTGTGCAAAAATCACAAGCATTACTATACACCAATAACAGACAGAGAGCCAAATCACGAGTGAACTCTGATTCACAATTGCTACAAAGAGAATAAAATACCTAGAAATACAACTAACAAGGGATGTAGTTCAAGGAGAACTACAAACCCCTGCTCAAGAAAATAAAAGAAGACACAAACAAATGGAAAAACATTCCGTGCTCATGGATAAGAAGCAATATTGTGAAAATGGCCATACTGTCCAAAGTAATTTATAGATTCAATGCTATCCCCATCAAGTTACCATTGACTTTCTTCACAGAATTGGAAAGAAACACCTTAAATTTCATATGGAACCAAAAAAGAGCCAACATAGCCAAGACCACCCTAAGCAAAAAGAACAAAGCTGGATGCATCACGCTACCTGACTTCAAACTATTCTACAAGGCTACAGTAATCAAAACAGCATGGTACTTGTACCAAAACAGAGATATAGACCAATGGAACAGGACAGCCACCTCAGAAATAATGCCACACATCTACAACCATCTGGTCTTTGACAAACCTGACAAAAATAGGCAATGGGGAAAGGATTCCCTGTTTAATAAATGGTGTTGGGAAAACTGGCTAGTCATATGCAAAAAAGCTGAAATTTGATCCCTTTCTTACACCTTATACAAAAATTAACTCCAGATGGATTAAAGATTTAAACATAAGACTTAAAACCATAAAAACCCTAGAAGAAAGCCTAGGCAATACTATTCAGGACACAGGTATGGGAAAGGACTTCATGACTAAAACACCAAAAGCAATGGCAACAAAAGCCAAAATAGACAAATGAGATCTAGTTAAACTAAAGAGTTTCTGCACAGCAAAAGAAACTGTCATTGGAGTTAACAGGCAACCTACAGAATGGGAGAAAATTTTTGCAATCTATCCATCTGACAAAGGGCTAATATCCAGAATCTACAAAGAACTTAAACAAATTTACAAGAAAAAACAAAAAAACCCATCAAAAAGTGGACAAAGGATATGAACAGGCATTTCTCAAAATGAGGCATTCATGCAGCCAACAAACATGAAAAAAAGCTCATCATCACTGGTCATTAGAGAAATGCAAGTCAAAACTACAGTGAGATACCATCTCACACCAGTTGGAAATGGTGATTATTAGAAAGTCAGGAGACAATAGATGCTGGAGAGGATGTGGAGAAATAGGAATGTTTTTAAACTGTCGGTGGAAGTGTAAATTAGTTCAACCATTCTGGAAGACAGTGTGGCGATTCCTCAAGGATATAGATCTAGAAATACCATTTGACTCAGCAATTCCATTACTGGGTATATACCCAAAGGATTATAAATCATTCTATTATAAAGACACTTGCACATGTATGTTTATTGAGGCACTGTTCACAATAGCAAAGTCTTGGAACCAACCCAAATGCCCATCAATGATAGACTGGATAAAGAAAATGTGGCACACATACATCATGGAATACTATGCAGCCATAAAAAAGGATGAATTTGTGTCCTATGCAGGGACATGGATGAAGCTGGAAACCATCATTCTCAGCAAACTAACACAAGAACAGAGAACCAAACACCACATGTTCTCACTGATAAGTGGGAGTTGAACACTGAGAACTCAGGGACACAGGGAGGGGAACATCACACACTGAGGCCTGTCAGGGAGTTGGGGGCTATGGGAGGCATAGCACTAGGAGAAATACCTAATGTAGATGATGGGGTGATGGATGCAGTAAACCACCATGGCACACATATAACTATGTAACAAACCTGCACATTCTGCACATGTACCCCAGAACTTAAAGTACATATATATAAAAGATAATCTTAAAACACCAGAATGAAAGGCAAGATTTTTCTTACTTGCCTGAGATATTGAATGAGACCCTTGACAGGCTAAGCTGAAATGTTGGACTTGAGAAACAATGCATTATTTATAAAGTGGAGAAAGGGAGAAAAACATGCAAGAAAAAAAGATACAAAGGCTTACAGTATTGCTCTTTTCCCTCTTAGAGAAAAGTATAAGATGATTGCCAGTGAATACCCTTAAACCTAGAGTGAGGAACCATGTATATTAATTAATAGAAAAATATCTTTTTGTTATTAAAAAAGAGCATTTTCCTTCAGTGAGGAAACTGATTTTTCTTTGAGCTCATCACCTGGTACAAATCAGATAGGTTCCCACTGAATGTTTTTGATGGAGTGAACAAATATAAAAGCATTATGTACTTCATTAAATGCAAAAATCAGTATTAAATATAAATTTTAAGAAACCACATTGCCATTAAGTGAAAGTTTAAAAACTAATCACAATCTATTAAAACACTGTCATGCAACTTTACACACCGGCATATATCTCGATATATTGCAGGTTCCAGACCACTGCAATAAAGATACTATCGCAATAAAGTGAGTCATACAAATGTTTTGGTTTCCCAGTGTATATTAAAGTTTTGTTTACACAATACTATAGTCTATTAAGTGTGCATTGTGTGCATTATAGCATTATATCTAAAAATAAACATAATTAAAAATATTTTATTGCTAAAAAATGCTGAGCCTTTAACAAGTCATAATCTTTTTGCTAGTGGAAGATCTTGCCCTAATGTTGATAGTAGCAGACTGATCAGTGTGGTTATTGCCAAAAATCAAAGTGACTGTAGAGATTTCTAAATATAAGACAACAATGACGTTTGTTGCATTGATCGACATTTCCTTTCATGAAAGATTTCTCTGTAGCATGTGATACTGCTTGATAGCATTTTACCCATAGTAGAACTTCTTTCAAAAATTGGAATCAATCCTTTCAAACTCTGCCACTTCTTTATGTATAAGTTTATATAATATTCTAAACCCTTTATTATCATTTCAACAATGTTCACAGCATCTTTATGAGTAGATTTCATCTCAAGAAATCACTTCTTTGCTCATTCCTAAAAAGTAACTACTATATTATTAGATTGCAGAAATTCAGTCACATCTCCAGTTCTAATTCTCGTTCTCTTGCTATGTCTATCACATCTGTAGTTATTTCCTTCACTGAAGTCTTAAACCTCTCAGAGTCATCCATGCGAATTGAAATCAACTACATCTAAACTCCTATTAATGTTAGTATTTTGACCTCATCCCATGAATCACGAATATTCTTAAGGGTACCTAGAATGATGAATCTTTTCCAGACAGCTGTAGCCCTACAATAGGCATTTTTTAAATAAAAAGATTTGAAGTTGAACTTGATCATTGATCCATAGACTACAGAATGGAAATTGTGCTAGCAGACATAAAAACACCGTTAATATCCTTGTACATCTCTGTCAGAACTCTTGGGTGATTAGGAGCATTGTCAGTGAGCAGCAATATTTTGAAAAGAATATTTTTTTCTGAGCATTAGGTCTCAATGGTGGTCTTAAAATATTCAGTAAACCATACTGCAAACAGATGTACCATCATTCAGGTTTTGCTGTTACATTTATAAAGCACAGGCAGACTAGATTTAGCATAATTCTTGAGGGTACCAGCATTTGCAGAATAGTAGATGAGCATTGGCTTTAACTTAACGTCACCAATTGCATTTAACCAGAGAGTCAGCCTGTCCCTTGAAGACTTAAAGCCAGACATTGACTTTCCCTCTCTAGTTATAAAAGTCCTAGACGCATCTTCTTTCAATACAAGTCTGTTTCACCAACACTGAAAATCTGTTGTTCAGTGTAGTCACCTTCATCAATGATCTTAGCTAGATCTTCAGGATAACATGCTGCAGCTTCTACATCAGCACTTTTTGCTTCACCTTGCCCTTATATGTGATGGAGATGGCTTCTTTCCTCTAAGTCTCAGGAACAGACATCTATTAGCTTCAGACATTTTTCTGCAGCTTTCTCACCTCTCTCAGCCTTCATAGAACTGAGTTCTAAATCTATTTCTATTCATCCCTTCCTCTTCCCACACATCTGGTAACCACTGAGCCTTTTCCTAGTTCCATAGTTCTGCATTTTCCAGAACGTCTTATAGTTGCAATCATACAGTATATACCCATTTTAGATTGACTTCTTTCACTTACTAATGTGTATTTAAGTTTTTTCCAAGTTTTTTTTTTATGGCTTAATAGCTCATTGCTTTTTAGTACTGAATAATATTCTATTGTCTACATGTACCACAGTTTAGTTATCCGTTTACCTGCAAAGGACATCTTGATTACTTCCAAGTTTTGGCAACGATAAGTAAAGCTGCTGTGAACATCCATGTGTAGGTTTTTGTACGGACATGAGTTTTCATCTCATTTGGGTAAATACCAAGGAGGATGATTGCTGGATCGTATGGTAAGAGTATGTTTAGTTTTATGAGAAACTGCTGTCAAACTGTCTTCCTAAGTGGCTGTACCATTTTGCATTCTTAACAGCAGCAAATGCTTATATCATCCATTTGTTCTTGCATGTTGCCTACTTTTTCCATTAAAAGCTTTAGCATATTAATGATGCCTTTCTAAGTTTCTGGTCTGATAATTCAAACATTCCTTACACATTTGACTCTGGCTCCAATGCCTGTTCACTCTTTTCAAACTGTATTTTCCCTTTTAGAATTTCTTGTAATTTTTTACTGCAAGGTGTGCATGATGTACTGGGTAAAAGAAAATGTAATAAATAAACCTTTGGTAAAGTAGTAGTAAGGTGTGGGGGGAGGGGAAGCATTCTATAGTCCTAGTATTTATTAGTTGCAGTCTTTTGGTAAGCCTGTACCCTTGAGCTATGAACATCACAGGTGCTACTTGGTACACCTATCCCTCTTAGGTGAGACAGGATGGCTACAGGGGGCTGGAGTTGGATATGTTCCTTTCCCCAGATCAGCTTAGCTGCGATAAAACCCCAGCAGCTCAGGCTCTAGTAAAATAGTTTGTCCTGTAGGCAGGACTTGTAAAGTAGAATAGAATGCTTTGGAAGATTTCAAAATGGCCATTTTTTTCTCCTTTCCCTCCTGGAAGCAAGAGTGGATTTTTTTCCTGTAATAATCACTGTGAGGACCATGTCCAGCTCCTGAAGGTAAAATTCTCAGAAGCACTGAGGATCCTCATGACTGTGCCCCCCTGGAGTTTCCAGCTCTCAAACTTGTCCACACTGAGCTGCCGATTTGTCAATTGCAGTTTAGGCTTTCCCACCTTGACACCGGTTCCTGTGGAGGTGTCTTTCCTGGTTTTTCTGCTTCAGTAAATCATGATTCTCTGTATCCCTGTCTGTCTCTCCAGTTTCGGGAGTAGTGGTTTTCCCTGTGGACTCACTTCTCTGATAGATTCAAGAAGAGTTGTTGTTTTTCAGTTTGTTTAGCTTTTTAGCCTTTTAAGGATGGAATGATTTATAAGCTCCTTATGTGCCAGACCAGAAACTGGAAACCTAAAATAGAACTTCTATGTCTAATGACTTTTATGGTGTCCTAAAATTATAGATGTGAAATTGCCTTGCAGAATAAATGTTGGATTCACGCTTTCCTCTTGATTATGCAAAAAATCCTTGCTCCTTAGTTGAACACCAGAATTAAAAGGACTCAGTTTATATTTCTGGGAATTTGTAATGATTAATATTCCAGCTGTTCCTTTTCTTTTAATAATAGAAGAAATTTGCATATTGAAAAGTTTAATTTTTATTATTTCATGTAATGATTTATATATATATATATGGTGCTGTATGAAATATTGTATGTAAAAAAATTATCTTTACCCTTTGGGAGCTTCCAGTCTAAAGTGAATTATCTTCCTTTTATACAGCAACCATTTTTCCTAAGATATGATGGCAAAGCCAAGAGAAAAATGTTAATGTTTTCCATCTTTCTTCAGTACCTGCTGGTCTCAGAATACAATAAAAATTCTAAAATATTGAAATGCAAATTATGTAGCCTAAGAATAAGGTTCATAATATTTATGAAAACTACCATTAAAATAAATGTAAGTAAAGGTTCTTACGCTGCTTAAATCACACTGCTGCTTTATTTTCTTGAAAGAGTCTAAAATGCATACAAACTGCACAGTTCTATACTCTTTTTTCTTGTTTTTCTCATCCAAACACATATGGAATAATGGCTGAATCCTTTTATGTAAAGACACAGCTGGGCAATAAATCACTTCTATTTTAAGCAATAAGTGATTTCATTTATCTCTGATCAAGGCATCAAAATAGTTGCTTAAATTAGTAAGACAAACCCAAGATAAACAAGGGTTGGATACCTCTGTTAATCTTTCATTTCTTTGAAATTATTTTCAGATACCTTGTTCAATGGTCTCATTACTTTTCGATACATACTATCATCTTCGCTTCTGCTATCAAAGAATGTGTTGCACAGCTTCAGAATCATGTGTAATCTATACTGAGTTTTTGAAAAAATGTATTTCCATGGCTTAAATTAAAATGGAGTATGGTCATTTATCACTTTTGAAAGCTGAAGATTCTTTCACCACCCTTCCGCACATCAATGAGATGGGGCTAGGCTTTTTTACAGTTAGTCCACAGCTAAAAGTTTACATTAGAATGTAATTCGTTATCATGTCCACACAGATACAAAGCCCCAAGGATTTGCTATTTGTTCTTCCTTAGCATCCTAAAGTTTTTGTGAAACAGCAAATACTAAATGCAGAAAGTCCAATCTCATGATAACTCAGCATTTTGCATTGCAGGGCTTTAAATTCTCCTACATCAAAGCTTCACTCAGAAACCAAAAGGGTCATGCAAAAAAGTGGAATTCTACCTCAGTACAAACTCAGGAAGAAGTAGACATCCTTCAAGGCTAGTATGAAGAACTTAAGCTCCTGCCATAGACTTATAATCAGAGAAAAAATAATACAGATTAATAACAATTTACAAAGGAATCCCATGAACATCTGGTGGGCACTCTCTGACCCAGCAGAGATTCATCTGTGGGGATGTCCAGGTTAGAGAATACTCAGAAAGGCAAAGAGCAGTTTGGCTTGAGCCTTAGCGTTCATACCAAAAACATAGTTTGATTTTGGCTTAACTATAAGCATGTATGTCTAAAGTGGAATGCATTGCATAGAAATGTTTGAATTTGAAGTTTCTTAGATGTCTGCCATTGTGATATTTGCAAATTTTTAATAAATGACAATCAACTACAAAGGTTCCAATACTTACTTTTTTAGTAGCAAGGGTCAAAATTTGGATGTGCAGCAGTGGTCTTATTGTACGTCATTGGGAATATAAAAGCTAACATTTATCTTTAAACCTACTAAACTATTCTCATAATCAGGGAAACAACCCAGTAGGCTTCAATGTAGGTTCTCTAAAAGTGTCTCAGGGATATTCATTTTATGGACTTGACAAAGATTTTAATTAAACTCTCAAGAAGGTAATTACAGGGTCAAGAATGGACATGGAACCTTAGGTCATTGAGAGAGAGGTAACAGCTTCCAAGAGCTTAAATAAAAGTGATTCTGTATCCTCATAACATTATGATTGATGATGCTTCATAGGACTCATGATTTAGAGCACATACAGATGCTCCCCAACTTCTGCTGGAGTTATATCCTGATAAACTAATTGTAAGCTGAAAATACCATAAGAAATTAAAAATGCATTTAATACATCTAACCTACCAAACATCGTAGCATAGCCTTGCCTACCTTAAATGTGGTCAGGACACTTACATTAGCCTAGAGTTGGGCAAAGTCATCTAACACAAAGTTGATTTTACAATAAAATGTTGACTAGCTCATGTAATTTATTGAATATTATACTGAAAGTGAAAAACAGAATGGTTATATTAGAACTCAAAGTACAGTCACTACTGCATTTATATTGCTTTCGCACCATCGTAAAAGCTGAAAAATCTTAAGTTAAACCATCAGAAGTAGGGGATAGTCTGTACTGTCAAAGCAATTGTGAAACTGGCAAACATTTGTTGGGGGTGATAAACTGGTTAAAACATCACAGAAAATTATTTACCTGTGCTTAGAATATGTTATAAACCCAAATGCATTCATCTTATTTGTTATTTTTTAACAACTATTTATAATTATTTTTATTTACCAATTCAGTACATGCCCATTGTGAATTATTTTAATCCAGATAAAAGAAAATAAAACTGCCTTCCAGACACAACACAAATAACATTTTGTTCTCCTTAAACAAATAACAAAAAGTTTTTTGTGTTGAACACACAAACTTTGTGTTCTGTCTTGAAATCATTTTCATTGAACATTTTTCTTTATCATTAAATATTCTATATTTGTAATAGCTTTTATTAGTCTCTTCTATATATTCACCATATAATTTATTTAGTGACTTCTCTTTGGATATTTATGTTGTTTCTAATTTTTCAGTATTAATAAGATATCACTATAACACACATTTGTTAAACTTTAATTATCTCCTTAGGAAAAATGTTTAAAAGTGACATTTATGGCTCAAGGGACACACAAAAGTCTAAAGCATCTGATGCTTGTAGCTAAATTATCATCTGAAAGATTTAGTGCCAATCTATCTGTAAATGTTTTCACATTAAAAGAAAAAAGCAGGCCGGGCACAGTGTCTCATGCCTGTAATCCCAGCACTTTGGGAGGCCAAGGTGGGAGATTAGTTCGAGACCAGCCAGTCAACATGGTGAAACCCTGTCTCTACTAAAAATATAATAATTAGCCAGGCATAGTGGTGGGTGCCCGTAATCCCAGCTACTCGGGAGGCTGAGGCAGGAGAATCGCTGGAACCTGGGAGGCAGAGATTGCAGTGAGCAGAGATTGTGCCATTGCACTCCTGCCTGGGTAACAAGAGTGAAATTCCATCTCAAAAAAGAAAAAGAAAAGAAGAGAAGAGGAGAGGAGAGGAGAAGAGAAAAAGAAAAGAAAAAAGAAAGGGAAGGGAAGGGAAGAGAGGCGAGGAAAGAAAAGAAAGGAGCGGAAAGAAGAGAGGAGAAGAGAGGAAGAAAAGAAAAGAGCAAGTTGAAAAAAGAAAAGAAAAAGGAGAGGAGAGGAGCAGAGAGGAAGGAAAGAAGAGCAAGTTGTTAGTAGATTTCCATTCCATATATTGAACAAAGGTCTAGTTTTCTTATTTGAAAATTTCAGAGGTTGATATAAGATTAAGTAGAGACGATTTAATGTCTGGTAATAGACATAAACATGCACACAATGCATTTAATAAAAAGGTTTTAAAATTTCTCTTTCATGTGTTTCTTTCTCTTACAGCTTTTTTTTTCTCTCTCTCTCCACTCCATCCTCTGCCCCCAGAATAAGGAGAGGTTCTCTTATTAGAGAGACAAATATACCTAACACAAAATCTCCTACAAAGCCTTTTGCTGGTGCCTATGAGCATAATAAATTAATGGGGGCATGATGGGGAGAGTGCTACTCTGAAGGCTGAGATGGGAGAATCTCTTGAGCCCCAGAATGTTGAGGCTACAGTGAGCTATGATTGTGGCACTGTACTTCAGTCTGGGCAATAGAGGGAGACCTTGTCTCAAAATCAACAACAACAAAATCTTTTTGTAGTCCATACATGTGATGATTAGGTGTTCACGCTCATTTGTGAGATGAGCCCCTCTCAAACTTTGTTATGACTTCGGCACATTATCCATCTGACTTGAAAAGAATAAACAACAACAGCAACAAAACAGATTGATGGAATGAGAAGGAAAACATGAGATATAACAATCTTAAGTATATTGGTTAATACATCTTTCATGGGGGTGTTATAAAATATTGTCTCAAGGGGGTAGCTCACGAAAGAGAGGATGATATATTAGTTAAATATATAGTTGAGAACAACTACAAATAATAATACCACCACCAAAATTCCAATGGTGCAGTTAGGTGAATTCCTCATCTCAGTGGGAAATGTGAGACAGTCTATTAATTCTTCATTTTTATAGTAGAAATCTATATTTTTTATAAACGCTACCTAACGTTGATAAAGGAATAAAGATTTAGGTAAATTACATTAAGGTATAAATCCACTCAGGAAAAAAACAAATTTCCAAATTGATAGAAAAAGCATGGACACACAAAAGTAAACAAAACACACCTATAGAGCAAAATATTAAAATCTGAAAAGTACTGAAGACAGAAAGCGTAAAACAAAATGGCAGAGAAATGATCAAATACATATGTCACATACAAATATAAATAGTATAAACATTAAAATGTCAGTATACATAATATGGAGATAATGTAAACAACATACAGATAAAACATAAAACCACTATGTTGGATATACAAAATACATATAAACAATAAAGTGTTTGAAATGTTACAAGTGAAGGTATGAGTAAAATATGCCAGGAAAATATTACAAAAATCAGGAATTTTGATGTTAATATCATACTACTAAACTCAGGTAGAAAACATTAAATAAGACAAGAAAGACAACTTATATCAATGAGTGGTTCAATAGCTATTTATCACAATAAATATAACATCAGAATTTATAACTCAAAATAATAAGAAATACAAGAAAAAAAGGATAAACACAGTAATAGAGACTTTAACCCATAAAGTCAGTTCATGACAGATCAAGTAGACAAACAGATCAGAATAGAAGAGAATACAAAGGACTTAAAGAACTTAATGAGAATATGCATTGAACTTTATGTTCTGAAAGCAAAGAATACACCTCGCATTCTACCCTTGTAATGTTTTCTAAAACGAACAACAATGACTCTACAAAATTCCTTATAAAATGCAAATAGTATATATACATGTTTTTAAATGCTCAAATTCATTCATAATTTTAAAAAAAACATACAGATTTAGATAAGATGTCATGTTTCACTTACATGATTGGAAAAGGTCATTATGTTTGGTGATACACAGCATTGTTAGTCATGGGGAAAAGAGACTATTACACACTGTTGATGGAAGTAAAATTTAATGAGATTCAGAGGTATCTTACAAAATATAAGTTATATCCTTTTTGTAACCTAGAAATTCTATTTTAGAAATTTAACATCCAGTTATACTCATATATGTACATAAAAATGTAATTAGTATGTTTATTGAGGGCTTGTTGGTAAAAAAAAAAAAAGCAACTGGAAACCATCCAAATGTTTGTTCAGAAGAAATCTGTTAAATAAATATGTCATATCCATAGATCATAGGCTTAAATGAAAAGCTAGGCAAAAAATACTGTTAAAGAAAAATAAACAATGTTCAGGAAAGATTATGTAACATATCAGCAAGTAATAAACACTTGTATATGCACAGAACAATTCTTGAAGAATATGCACACAAAAACCAATGGTAGTTGCTTCTGGTGAAAGGACAGTCATTCTGGAGTGGAAAGAAAATTTGTTTTGTATTGTATATACTTTTGCACTAATTTTTGTTAACCATATCCAAATATTAGATTTGCAAAGAAAAAGTTTAAGTAAACAAGGAATGAGAGAGACATTGTATGTACCCATGAGACACTTACAGGATAATGGAGAATACAAACATTTACATGAAAGTGACAATACAATGTTAGAAATAAAATCGATTTTGTACAGATTGAGTGTAGAGAAAATGCCTAACTGTAATAGTGATTTTCTTATAAAAGCGAGGGAAATTATTGTACAATGCCTCGTCCCTCCTTTTTTTTTTTTAATATTAGCATACAATTTTTTAAGCAAACAGGCCTCATTTACCAACTTGAAGCATGGGATTCAGTGGTGCTAAAACTGATAGATTCTCACGAACAAAGGAAGCAAATGCAAGCAAAATCCAAAAGAAATTTTTACTAAATAAAATATGCCTTCTCTCTGTGGGGAAGAATCATTCTTTAATACAGTCTTGATTATTTTTTCCCATTCTCTCCTTTTATTTCAAGTCATCTTTCAGGCTGGGTTGAAAATTCTGTTCATGGTTTGCTGCTATGAATAATTAATGTAAATATTTCCTATGAGTATGGTCTTGGACTCTGTATTTTAAGGAATTCTTGCACCCTAGGTGATGGTCTGTCCTGACGGCTCTGTGTCCTCTGTGGCACTGGCTTTGCCGCTTATGTGACACATGGTGGCAGTCAAGCTGAAGGCCATTTGCACAGTGTGACATGCCTCCTTGCTTTGTGCACTTCCAGTGGCTTTGATGAGCTGATCATCAAATAGTCCATTGTTAGAAACAAGAGACCACTTCATCTTGACATGGACAAAAGGGGTGAATTACTGAAAAGCTTGAAGGAGTTAAGTTTCTCACAATAAATAAACAGTCTGGGAAGCATTGGCATCAATATAAGCCTTTAGAAACACATTGATCTTTGGGTTTCTGTGCATTGTCTGCTAGAGTTCAGAATTCCACGCTTCTGGCAGAAAAAAAAAAATGGAATGTTTAAATGTATGAAACACAATAGCTTATTCTAAGGGTGAAAGTATTGTGTTAGCAGGTGCCCATTTGACAGGATTTCCCTCAAAAGTTTCAGAAAGCTCATGTTGCATTTTGATGCCTTTGGTGATAAAATGTATCTCAACTCCCACATCATTGCATTCCTGCACAAACAGATGCTCAGATGCTTGATTGGATTTGGCATCACTGCATGTCTCATTAGTCTTTTTCCCTGCAGTCTATCATTCAGTATCACTAAGAAATATTTTAAAATGGATTTATTATCTATATTTAGAGTTTATCATTACTAAAGATAGTTCTATGAATTTGGTAAAAATGAATAGGAAAAAATCCTTTAGAAAAATCTATTAGATTCTCCAGTGGCCCCTTCAAATTTTTATTTGGTAAAAGTGGAAAACATTTACAACAGGAAATTCATATAGTGTTTCACTATTATTTAACAGCCATTTTTCAACAAAAGCCTAAGGAAAAAGAAATAAAATAGCTGGGATAAATAAAGACTCATGAATCTTCTAAGTGGAAATCACAATTGTATCAACATTGTATTTCATATTTCCAAAAATATATTTCACCCAAATGAAGGTTACAAAAATGACAAATCATGACTTATAATTTTTAAATTCTGTAGTTCTGCCATTGATCTTTCATCCTATCATAATATAGAAAGCTGGTATTTCAGTATGAAACTGTACCTTTTTCTGTTTTCCATAGCAGACACAGTTTAGATGGTGTTTGAAAAACAAGCAAACTGTTGCAATATTATTTTATCTTCATTTTAACTACCTCTTAAGAGCATATAACAGTGCACAGATTGGAATCTAACCTGTGTGAAACAAAGATAAATTTTAAATTCATTCACATTAAGAATTTAGTTTAATAAAATGATATAGTGATTTTACACTCATATTGAATTACTGTTTCACTGGAGAGATTTTACTAATGGTTGTTTTTCTCTGTATTTATATAACTTGTGAATTCTCTGCAACTGGTTAATGATCCAAAGTGGCTTCCTTTTGACAGACGTGTGCTGTTTCCTTCTACCACAGACTGTTGTCTTCATAAAAGGAAAAATCATTTTAATATTGACTTCAGTAAGACGTACTAAGACAAACGGCCCCTGAATAATAATGTCAGGCTTTTCAAAGCCAAATGGAAATTAATTTCACATCATCTTCTGTTTGTGATTATTGGTACCGCTGCTCTTCCCATTAATACAGGTAATAAGAGCTAAATCCACCTTCCTTAAATGAATCAAAGGTAGTGGTTTATATCAAGGTTTTTGCCAAGTTTATTTGGTTTCAGTTCCCACTCAATCATTAATCTATATTTTCTGACAAATGTTTAGCTCAAGATCAATTTTCTGTCTTTCTTCTATAAGAACCCTCTTCACCTTGGTATTCCCAATACCTAGCCAAGTGCCTTGCCAGTAGTTTATGCATAGCTGGGTAACTACCAGCATACATGCCAGCCAATGTTTAAGCTCCAGATTATTAACTCATTTAATATTCACAACAAGAAGAATTAATGGTAAGAACTATTATTATCTTCATTTTACAGGTGACACAATGGAGGTTAAAGAACTGGTCCAAATTCATAAAACTGGTAAGTGGAAGAGCCAGCCTTTAAACTCAGGCAGTCTGACTCCAGATCCTGAGTTCCTAACCTCTAGGATAAGCATATTCAAAAATATTAATTTTATACAACTGACTGATTTCGTTGAGTACTTTCACAGATAGGATGACCCAAATGCTGAAGGGGAGAAGAGAAAACTTTCTTAGTCAGTGATATCTGATAAGTCAACACAGTGGTCGCCAACCCTTTTGGCACCAGGGACTGGCTTCAGGGAAGACAATTTTTCCATGGATGGGGGTGGGGACTGGTTTGGAGATGAAACTGTTCCACCTCAGATCATCAGGCATTAGATTATCTTAAGGCGTGCACAACCGAGATCTCTTCCATGCACAGTTGACAATAGGGTTCGCACTCCTATGATAATCTAATGCCTGCCGATGTGACAGGAGGCGGAGCTCAGGGGGTAATGCTTGCCCACCCACTGCTTACCTCCTGCTGTGTAGCCTGATTCCTAACAGGCCACAGACCAGTACAGATCCACAACCTGCGGACTGGGGATCCCTGACTTAACAGATGAGGGAGATACATTACTTTCGCATTCATCTGCTAATTTGCTTTGTGTTTGTTTGTAGTGCTATAAAGCAATACACGAGACTGGGTAATTTATAAAGAAAAGAAAACTCAGGAAAGGAAAGTATCAAAACCACAATACAAAACATCTGAGGGCCTAAGGATAAGAGGCTAGACTAGAGATAACCCACTGAGGGTACAGCATAATCAATGAAGGGAAAGAAAGCCTCTTACCAAAGTACATCACTGTGAAACTTCAGAACATGAGCAATGAAAAGATAAACTTGAAAGTTTCCCGGCGAAATCATAAAGTCAGAAAGAGAATGACATGGCACTTGTCAACAGAATATTGGAAGGGATAAAGCAATGGAAAAATGCTTGTAAGATTCTAAGGAATAATGATGTTAATTTAAAACTTCATACCCTCATACCTCCCAATAATCAAGTGCAAGAGTAGGATAAATATATTTTCAGATATGTAAGTTCTGAGAAGAATTCTCCTCCCAGGCATCCACTTTTAGTAATCTACAGAAGGTGTATTCTCCCGAAATGAGCTGGTGAACCAGGAACAAGAAGCCATGGGGTCCAGGAAGCAGGGGAGCCAGCGTGGAACTGTCAGGAGAACAGTAAAGAAAGTCACGGGACAATCGCCACAAGAGCAAGTCAACGGACAGTGTCTAAAATAAAAAATTCAAAAGGTGGCAGAAAAAAATGTTAGAGATAATAAAGATAATTATTAGAGGAAAGAGGTAAAGTGTTTAATTGCTTCTGGGGAGTGGGAGGGCTTGCTCCTTTTCGTCATAAGCCTACACATGAAAGCTCTGATTTTAACCTTCTTGTATGGCTTTATGAAAATTAACTTATTCAGTGAAGTCTACCTACAAAATATAGAAATAAAATCAGTGTGGAGTGGAATTAGTGAAGGTGCAAAAAGAAAATAATGAAAGTTTAATATAATCCAGTTGAGGATGAGAAGGAAAAAAGCAGCATAGAAAACTGGTAGAAATGAAAGCACCAAATAAGATTATAGAAATAAATCTAAAATCAAAAAAATAATAAAATGAATTAAACTTACCAGATAAAGACAAAGAGCTTTATATTGTATAAAATAATAAAACCCAGCTCTGTGCTATTTAAAAGACTTACTTAAAAGGGCCAGGCACAATGGCTCATACCTGTAATCCCAGAAGTTCAAGACCAGCCTGGCCAACATGGAGAAACCCCATCTCTACTAAAAATACAAAATTTAGCCAGATATGGCTGGTGCATGCCTGTTATCCCAGCTACTTGGGAGGCTGAGGCAGGAGAATCACTTAAACCTGGAGGCAGAGGTTGCAGGGAGCCGAGATAGTGCCACTGCATTCCAGCTTGAGTGACAAAATGAGACTCCATCTCAAAAAAAAAGACATACTGAAAGCATAATGATGAAGAAAAATAGAAATTTCAAGGATGAAAAAGCAAACACTAACCAAAAGAAGGTTGCTATTATTACACTAATTTCAAACAAAATAGACTGTAAGGCAAAAGATTTATTAGGAACACCCAAAATCTAACATGTGGCTAAACAACAATTTACCTGTAAGTCATAATTCTGAATCCATGTGAACAAGATAGCTTCAAACTATGTAAAGAAAATTTGAAGAATTTCAAGAAAAAGTAGAAAATGTCAAATGTTGGGAAAAGTATAACACATTTTAAAAATGTAATTAACCATCTAGGGCTAACCCATGTCTGTGTGTGTGTGTGTGTGTGTGTGTGTACACAACATAGATATAGAAATAGATATGGATATGAATATGGATATATTTGTTTGTATCCTTATACATGGTATATTGAACTATCAAGCTTGTTGCAAAGTGCAAGGAGAAACTAATCCTTCAACTTCTAAAGACTTTGCTCCTGAACAAAATATTGGCAAGTTTTATAGCTCTTCTAATCATTTTCAGGTAATGAAATACAGCCTAGTCCAATATCAACTCTACATTCTGACCCAATTTTAGACGTTCTCCATCCACAGCTCAGTTTAGATGGGTTCAAAAACTTACAATGAAAGAGAAGGATGTGGTTGGCTTCTTTCCTGTTCTTTGGTACACCCTCTTCTCACTTCCTTGATGTGGTTTTGGTCAATGGGGAGAGAAGGAAGTTATAAAAGGGGCATTAAGGAGAAAACAATTTTTCAAGGCTCGCAGGGTCACAATCTGGTATGAAGCTTTGCTTTGTATTCCACACCCAAACCGTGACTCTTTCTTTTAAAGGCACTTCTGTGAAATATTGTCAAAGATCCCGTAGTATTGCTTATGCATACAGCTCACAAATTCTCAGCTGAACTACTAGCCTCTAGCAGGTTACCCTTCTGTTGTGGCTGCCTATTCTCCTGATTAATACTCTTAGGTGGTGTGCTCCTCCCCAGTAGCCATAAAATCTTGAGAGAAATAAGCATTCACTTTTGCCCTAACAGACTATGAAAGTGCAGTCCATCTCTAGGCAGATCACTTTGGCTCTTACTTTTATAATATATTTATTCATAAATATTCATGAAATATATTTACTGTGCCCCAAATTCTAGGGAACATCTGTCTTGCTCTTTGATTGTTTCTGTCAATATGTGTCCCTGGCTGTGATTAAAATGAGAGTAGCATTAGCACCACATCTAGATGGAAACGAGAAACATCATGATTCTCCAACTTTCTCTTTAAAGAAATACTGTACTTCTTTTCTGCATCTTTATCATCCCATAACCAATCCGCTAGCCTGATCACATACAGCACGGAAGTGAAGGATGATTCAAGTTTTGTAAAAGCAGTCTCACATTATCTTAGAATGCTCAGCAAAGATGCACATTGACAAGCTGAGACTTCAGCTGAAGCATTGAGATAACAAAAAAAGCCACAGCTAAAATCTTATCTCTTTCTCTCACACATGCACACACACACACACACACACATACCTGTACCCAAAATTATAACCTTTAAAAAAAAACAACATAATATAGATACATTCTTTAATTTTATGCAACAAAATTAGAAATCAATAAACACAAAAATAAAATCCTAATGCAATTGGAAAGTTTAAAACACAATTTTAAATAAGTCATACATCAAAGAAGATAGTGGAAATTAGAAAATAATTAGAAAAGAATTACCAAAAAAAATCCTATGTATCAAAAGTTGTATGCCTAAAATTTAGTTTAAAGGGAAATACAAACTTATATGCTAGAAAAAAAATTTACCTATATAGAGTAAGGCTTTAGCCTTTACTAAACAGCAGTAAGATGTTGCTTATAGATTATGTTGTGTTAGATCATGTACATTCTTTGGACCTTTTAGAAAGCAATTCATTCCTTTTTCAAAATTTTAATTTATGAGGATCTCTAATTTCTTATTCTTCACATGGTTAAAATGAAAACAGACTATTCTCTAAACACTGCAATACTGCTATGACATGTTTATATTATTAAAGTAAGTAATTCATTAAAAGCAATTTATTCTCTTTTTATTATCAGGTAGACACATTAGGGTAAATCTCCTGCATTTCAATTGATCTTAAAAAAAATCTAGAAAAATTCAGGGTCTTAAGAATAAAGTACTAGCAATAACAATCAAGTGCTGAAAGCAGAGAAAGAAAAATATATATTCTTTTAAAAGCTTTGAGCTCCCTCTAATGGCCTCCGGTAAAATTCCCGAAAGCAATAAGACAACTTCAGTTAAGTAATAAATCTCCAGTAAAGACGTCTTAAGAACATCTTCGAAATGTTCAGATTGCTGCTTCACTTTAAGTAGTGCTTTCATTGTGGGGAAAAACTGAGCATATCCAAATGTTG
>PVKP010002635.1:43345-120442 GCA_004027715.1 Plecturocebus donacophilus
GTGCGGGGGGAGGGACAGTGGGGGGGAGGGACAGTGGGGGGTGGGGAGTTAGGGGGAGATAGCATGGGAGAAATGCCAGATATAGGTGACGGGGAGGAAGGCAACAAATCACACTGCCACATGTGTACCTATGTAACAATATTGCATGTTCTTCACATGTATCCCCAAACCTAAAATGCAATAAAAAAAAAAAAAAATGACACAAAGATACTTCCAAACTAAGAGATTAAATTATTGCAGAGAATTTAGATAGCACTAGTTGAGGCTCTTGATATGATTTGGTCTAACCTGTCATTTCGTGCTAGAGGAAATACAACAAATTTAGGGTTGTGTTGCGGTCAGGGGCACCGGCTCACTAAAAGACTAAAGCAAATTTTAGGACTATAGAACAATTTCCTTCACCCTATGCCTTACTTTCTCATTAATAGGGTTCCTATACAACAACAGGGATTACAGTGGAAAGAACTGCAAACCCCAGGAATGATTTAAGAAGTCTCCAGGGAAATCCAAAGACAACAGAAGAGACAAAAACAAGGCCACCAGTGGAAACTTTAGCCTCTGACACAGCTACTGCAAAGAGGAAACACAGTCAAACTCCTAGTCATACAACCGTAAAACCTCACACTAAAGGCATGTTTATCTCAGTTTTTTTTTTTTTTTTTTTTACCCAGTACTTCATCTTTAGCTTTCATCAAAAAATTACAAGGCATGAGAAAAGGTGAAAACCATAGTCTGAAGAGACAGAGGAGACATCACAACTAGACTCATATACGGCAGAAATTTTAGAATGATCAGAGTGGGAATTTGAAATAATTCTGAGTGATGTGCTAAGCGTTCTAATGGAAAAAGTGGACAACAGGCAAGAATTGATGAGGTAGTATAAACACAAAGATGAAAACTCTAAGAAAGGCTCAAAAGCAAGTGCTATTATACAAATAAAAAATCCTACAATAGAAGGGAGGAATGCCTTCGATTACTTATCAGTAGACTGGACATGGCTGAGAAAAGAATCAGCGAAATTAAAAATATATCAATAAAAACATCCCAAACTTAAAAGCATTAGAGAAAAAAGAATGAATAAAAACAGAATAGAATGCCCAAGAATTATGGGACAATTACCATAGGTATAAATACATATAATGGGGATACAGAAGGAGAAGAAAGAGAAAGAAACAGAAGCAACATTCGAAGCAATAATGATGGAGGATTTCCTCCAAATTAATGAGAGACACCAAATCACAGATCCAGGAAGCACAGAGAACACAAAGCAGGATGAATATCCACCCCAAAGCTATGCTTAGGTAAATCACATTTAAACTACAGAAAAGCAAAGACAAAAAGAAAGTCTTAAACGAAGCCAGAGGGAAAAGAAACCCACCTTACTTATGAGGAGCAAAGATGATAATTATCATTATTTAGAAACTATGTGGGGCCCAGCATGGTGGCTCATACTTGGAATCCCAGCATTTTGGGAGACTGAGGTGGGAGAATCACTTCAGTTCAGGGGTTCGTGACCAGCCTGGCCAACATGGCAAAACACCATCTCTACAGAAAATACAAAAATTAGCTGGATGTGGTAGCACACACCTGCAATCCCAGCTACTTGGATGGCTGAGGCACAAGAATCTCTTGAATCTGGGAGGCAGAGGCTGCAGTGACCTAAGATCATGCCACTGTGCTGCAGCCTGGGTGACAAAGGGAGACCCTGTCAAAAAAAAAAAAAGGAAAGAAAGAAAAAGAGAAAGAAAGAAAGAAAGAAAAGAAAGAAAAAGAAAGAAAGAAAGAAAGAAAAGAAGGAAGGAAGGAAGGAAGGAAGAGAGAAAAGAGGAAAAGAAACATGCAAGTGAGAAGACAGTGATGCATAATATTTAAAGTGTTGAAACAAAAAACCAACATAGAATTCTGTGCCCAGCAAAATTATCTTTCAAAAGCGAAGTAGAAATAAATGATTTCTCACCAAATAAAAAATAGGGAATTTTTATCCAGTAGAACTGTTGAGAGTAAAATATTTTAAAAGTCTTTGAGAAAGAAGGAAAATTATATAGGTCAGTAACTCTGATTTACATAAAGAAAGGAAGAGCATTAGAGAAGAAATAAATGAAAGCAAAATAAAATATTGTATTTTTCTTAGTTGATTTAATGGATAACAGTTTGTTCTGAAGAATAATGGCAACAATGTATTCCATTTGGGGGTAGGGAAATGAATAACAGCAATGTTTTAAGGGATGAGAGGAAAACGTTGAGAATTTGCATTACTTGTGAAGTGGTATAGTGTTATTTGAAATTGTACATGGGTTAGGTGTATTGTAAATCATTAACTCTAGGGAAATCACTAAAAAATAAAAAATGAAATCATAATTTATATGCAAAGACAGGAGAGAAATGGAATCATATAAAATGTTTATCTAAAATCACTGAAGACAGAAAAAAGAGTGGAAGACAAAAAAGGAAATGAAAAATAAGGGCAGTAAATAGAAAACAGTAACAATTATAGTAGATATTAATCCAACTATATCAATAGCCATATAAAACATCATTGTATAAATATGCCACTTAGAAATAAGCTGAATAGAAAGACAAAAACCATTTGATCCCACTTGTATAAGGAATCTAAAACAATTCAATGCACAGAAGCTGAGAGTAGAATGATGGTTGCCAGGAGCTGGTTTAGGGTAGGGGTAGGAGTATGTTGAGGTATTAGTTGAAGGATGCAAGTTTCAATTATGCAAGATGAATAAGTCCTAAGATCTACTGTACAACATAGTGCCTATAGTTAACACTGTATTAAAATTTGCTAAGAAGCTAGATCATATGTTAAGTGTTCTTATTGTACACACACACAAATAATAACAAATAAAACGTGGGAGGAAAAATGAATGAATGAATAAATAGCCATTTAATTTACAGTGTATCACAGTAGATTAAAAACAAGACCCAACTATATGTTGTCTACAAGAAACCTACTTAAAGAGACAGATAGATTAAAAATAAAGAGATGGAGAAAGATATATGCTAATAATAATCATAAAAAAGCTGAAGTAGCTATATTAGTGTCATTCGAAGCAGATTTAAGAGCAAGAAATGTTGTCACAAACAAAAAGGCATACTACATAATGATAAGGGGGTCATATGTCCAAGAAGACATAACAATTCTTAGTGCCTATGCCCCTAATAATACAACATCAAATTGTGTGAGCCGAAAACTGACAGAATTTCAAGGAGAAATAAATGAATCTACTATTGTAATTAGAGACTTCAACATCCCTCTATCAGTAATTGGCAGATCCAGCAAGCAGAAAATCATTAAGGACATAGTTGAACAGAACAGCACCATCAATCAACTGAATCTAAATTGACATTTATAGAATATTTCAGCAACAGCAGAATACAGAATCTTCTCAAGCTCATATGGAATGTTGACCAAGAAAGACCACATTCTGGGCCATAAAATACACCTTAACAAATTTAGAAGAATAGAAGTCATTGAAAGTATGCTCTCAGACCACAATGGAATTAAATTAGAAGTCAATAACAAAGATACCTGGAAAATCCCAGAATGCTTGAGATTAAACAATATAGTTCTAAATAACACAAGGGTCACAGAAGTCCTAAGGGATATTGAAAATATTTTAAACTAAATAAAATAAAAATACAACTGATAAAAATTTGGAGAATGTAGCAAAAGAAGTGCTCAAAGGAAATTTGTAGCATTGAATGCAAACATCAGAAAAAAAGAAAGATCTAAAATCAATAATCAAAGCTTCCACCTTAAGAAAGTAGCAAAAGAAGAGCAAATTTAATCCAAATTAAGAAGAAGAAAAGAAATAATAAACATAACAGCAGAAATCAATGGAATTTAAAAAAGGGGAAACCAATAAAGAAAAATGACAAAATTAAAAGTTTGTTGTTTGAAATTATCGATAGAATGATAAATCTCTAGCCAGGCTAATTAAGGAAAAATGAGAGAAGACACAAATCACTAATATCAGAAATGAAAGACGGGCCATCACTACTGATTTCATGAGTGTTAAAAGAATAATAAAGGAAGATTAGGAACAACGCTATGATCACAAATTTGATAACCTAGATTAAATGGACCAGTTCCTTGAAAGACACAATCTACCTCTTAAAAATGTAACTCTTAAGATTCAACAATGAGAAAATACACAATCTAATTAAAAAATGGGAAAAAGTTCTGAGCAGATGCATTGTTAAAGAAGATGTATAGGTGGCAAATAAGCATCTGAAAAGATGATGAATATCATCTGCTACTACGGAGTTGCAAATTAAAACAATATTGAGATGTTATCACCTGTAGAATGGCTAAAATCCATGACATTGACAACACCAAATGCCAGCAAGGATGTGGGGCAACAGGAACCCTCATTCAAAGTTGGTGAGAAGCAAAATGGCACAAATGCTTTGGAAGACAGTTTGGTAGTTTCTTACAAAGCTAAACATGCTCTTACCTTACAGTCCAACAGGCGTGCTCTTTGGTATTTGCCCAAACCAGTTGAATACTTACGTATGCACAAAAAGTTGTGAATTAATGTTTATAGCAGCTTTATTCATAATTGTTAAAACTTGCAAGCAACCAAGATGACCTTCAATAGGTTAATGCATAAGCAAACTCTTACGGAGTCATGCAATGGACTATTTTCCAGTGATAGAAAAAAATGAGCCATCATGTCATGAAAAGACATAGAAGAATATGAAATGCATATTACCAAGTGAAGGAAACCAGCCTGAAAATGCTGCATAGTATATAATGTCAAGCATATGACATTCTGAAAAAGGCAAAGCTATGGAGACGATAAAAAGACCAGTGGTTTCCAGGTATTCAGGGTGAGAGAGGCAGGAATGAATGGTTGGAATAAAGGGAAAGTTTGAGGGCAGTGAAACTGTTTTGTATTACATTATAATGGTGGATATATGAATCATACCTTTGTAAAAACCCATAGAATTGTACAACACAATACAGAAGCGTGAACCTTAATGTGAACTATGTATTTTAGTTAATAATAATGCATCAATATTAGTTCATTAATTGTAACAAGTTTACCACACTAATGCAAGATGTTAATAATATAATAAACGGTGATTGGGGTGATAAATAGAAATCCTCTGTACCTTCTGCTCACTTTTTCTAAAAACCTAAACTTGCTCTTAAAAAATAAAGTTGATTAATTAAATAAGAAAGAGAGAGAGGGTTTTGGAGCCTAATAAAGATTCAAATCCTGGTTCTCTCATTTATAATTTGTGTGGACTTCTGCCCTTACATTTTAGAAATGGAATTTTTTTTTCCTCATCAGAAAATAAAGATAAAAATATTTACCTCCTAGAATTATTTTGGGTTTGAGTGAGCTAATACTTGAGAAGCTCCAGAGCGAGCCTGGTACAAACTAGACATTCAGCATTTATTAACTCTTCTAGCTTTCCCTTTCTTTTTATATATTTTATTTTTTGAGATGGAGTCTCGCTCTTGTCGCCCAGGCTGGAGTGCAGTGGCATGATCTCTGCGCACTGCAACCTCAGCCTCCTGGGGCAGCCATTCTCCTGTCTCAGCCTCCCGAGTAGCTGGGACTACAGGCGCACGCCACAACGCCCGGCTAATTTTTTGTGTTTTTAGTAGAGACGGGTTTTCACCGTGTTAGCCAGGATGGTCTCGATCTCCTGACTCCTGACTTCGTGATCCACCCGCCTCGGCCTCCCAAAGTGCTGGGATTACAGGCATGAGCCACCGTGCCCGGCTGCTTTCCCTTTCTTTATGAACATTAGTAGTTGATAATTACTAAACAATGTAGGGGAAGATAAGCAAGAAATCGCCAGGAGCAGTAGCAGAAGCAAAAGTGTAGTTGAAGATGCCAAAGATGATATAAGGAGGAGGTCAACCTTTGGGGCTGCATAACATAAAAAGCATTCCTGTTGAGACTATTGTAAGAGAATGTGTTAAGCAATGAGGCATTGAACTGGATTGACGTTTATACACTACGTGGCATTTGAAAATGAGCAATAAGGTATATTGTGAACTGACACTTTGTGTTTGAATACTCCCCACTCTGAGCATGCTTATGCAGTGCTGCCCAACAGAATGTTGTAAAATGGTGGAAATAATTTTGTCCGCTGTCCAATATGGCAGGCATTCACCAAATGTAGCTAATTAGCATTTGAAATGTGACTAGTGACTGTGGAACAAATTTATTTTATTTTATTATGCTTTAATTTAAATTTAAGTAGTCATATGAGGTTGATGGCTGTCAAATTGGACGGTTTAGACAGTCTTCAAAAAATGATAAGCACATAGCAAGGAAAATTAGAAAATAATTTGACATGAATGAAAATGAAGACACAATATAATGAAACTCAGAGGATGTAGCTAAAGCAGTGATTAGAAGGAAATGTATAGCTGTAAATACCTATATTTAGAAATAAGAAAGACCTCAAATCAACAACTTAACATTTCACCCGAGACAGTAGAAAAAACAAGAAAACTAAATACAATGCAAACAAGGAAGAAAACTAGGATTAGAGCAGAAATTAATGAAACAGGGCTTAGAAAAACAATGAAGAAAATCAACAAAATCAGAACTTGTTCTTTGAAAGAACAGACAAAATTAACAAACCTTTAGCTAAACTGACCAAAGGAAAAAAAGAGGAGACTTAACTCATTAAAATCGGAAATGAAACAGGGGACATTACCTTACATAAATAAAAAGGATTACCAAGGAATACTATGAACAGATAATAACAAGTGTTAACAAGGATTTGGAGTAATTGGAACTCTCTTATTGCTGGTGGAAACATAAAATGGTATAGGCATTTATGAAAACAGACCAACAGTTGCTCAAAAGGTTTAACATTGAATTACTCTATGGTCCAGCAATTAGACTCCTAAGTGTATAAACAAGAGAAATAAAAACACACACCCACATAAAAACTTGTACATGAATGTTTGCAACACCCTTATTCATAATAATCAAAAAGTGGAAACAACCCAAATGCCCATCAATCAATGAATGGATGAATAAAACGTGTGCCATTCATGCAATAGGATATTTTTCATCAATAAAAAGAAATAAAGTACTGATACATGAACAAACTTTAAAAATATATTAAGTGAAAGAAGCCAGTCATAAAGGGCCCCATATTATCTGATTCAATTCATTTTAAATAGGTAAATTGGAAAGGCACATCTGTAGCAATGGAAAGCAGATTAATAGTTGCCTAGGACTAGGGGTGAGGTCTGCTAGGGATATGGGCAGGTGATGGCTAAGGGGAATAGGAATTCCTTTTAGGGGTGATAAAAATGTTCTAAAATTGACTATGGTGATGGAAGCACAACTCTGTGACTATACTAAGCCACTGGATTGTATACTTTGAATGGATGAGTTGTATGTCAACTACACCCCTTATAGCTGTAATTTAAAAAAAAAAACAAGCAAAGTGGAGGGAGCAATACTTCAGGGACTAACAATTTATAAGACTGTAGCTTCAGCAGTGGTTGTGCTTCATTTCTAGGGTTCCTAGAAAACCCAACACCATGGGTTCATAACAAAGTTTCCAGGTTTCCCTGGGCCAGCCCAATCCCACCTTGTTAATTTCCTACTAACCTTCAACCCAATCTCACTCTCGACAACACAAGCATGCAGGAATTGAACCTGCATATGGAGTCTCATGAAACAACCAATAATTTTTTCATTTTGAGGAAAACAAATTCTATTTTCTACCGCTGAAATTCAATTCACACTTCTTAATGTTTTGTCAAATTTGAATTTGATGATCATAACATGGTAGTACATTTGAAGTTTTGATTTGATCATTATTCTTCCAAAGATAGCATGGATGCAAAATTTCATTTTAAAAATTTGTTTTGACGTCTAAAAATGCTTGCTACAGTCAAGATATTATGTTAGAATTTCATACGAGTAGAACTTTTTACTGATTTTTTGTTTATTCTTTAGGGAGAAATAAAATCTCATGACAAAATCAGACTATTGAAGTGTTTGGCAGGAGTAGTTACGACAGTTGCCAAGATCTTTTCATATCTGAAAACCAGAACAATTATCCTTAATATTGTTGTTTTATCTTCTTATATCTTTGGTTGCTTGATTTGTTTTTCTAGCCAAAACCAGTATTTGTAAGTAATATAAGAAATTTGTTTTTTCCTCCCCACAAGCACTATTCCTCTCTGCAGTGGAACAGTAATCAGTCAAAACACCTTATTTGTGTTTAATATATATACCTTCCAATGAGCACACCACTCTTGTCTACCGTTCTTTCTGATAGATGTTCCTAGTTATACAGAGTTTTATCTTGCCTATATTCAGGGAGAAGAGTTCTGATGTTCATAAATGAAGAAGGCCCATATTACCTCTTAATCCTCAGGTACTATATTTAGTTTAACAACAAGAAGCACTTATTTTCATTGGATAGTGGCAGCAGACATCCCACATTCAGAACATGAACTCTGCTTCACTGACCCTTTCACAGATTCCAACTTCACAAACTCCATATTTATTTCCAAGACTATTCTTACAAACGAAGTCCATTATTTTGCTTCTCGAAACTTAATTGAAAATTATTGCTTCCTATAATGCTTCTTTGCTCCTCTTTGCCCAAATTTCTGAAAATATAGATCCCAGATTTGCCCATAGCTGCTAATTTTTATATTGTCCTGCTTAGATTTTCTGCTGTAGTGACTTAGTTTTCAGCTTGTCCTAAACTCTGATTTTGACTCTTACATTAGACGTAAGAAGTTGAGATTGGAGATACAGACCAGAAGACTAGGAAGGGTCTTGGGAATCATAATAAGCCAGTAAGTCAAGTAACACAAGTGTCTCATTTTAAAATGTAAAGGTAAATACTACCACCAAGAGTGCTAGCTCACATCTGTAATCCCAGCACTTTGGAAGGGTCAGGTGGGTAGATGGACTGAGCCCAGGATTTTGAGACCAACATGGGCAACATAGTAAAATTCCTGTCTCTTAAAAAAAAAAATACAAAGAAATTAGCCAGGTGTGATGGAGTGCACCTGTAGTCCCAGCTACTTGGGAGCCTGAAGTGGGAGGATCACCTGAACCTAGAGAGATGGAGACTGCAGTGAGCCGTGATTGCAACACCACACTTGAGCCTGGGTGACAGAGTGAGACTCTTTCTCAAAAAAGAAAAAAGGTAGATACTACCAAAAATATATAATCAACTGAAATGAGATGGTAGCAGTCAAGAGAGCCATGGATGTACACTGGTTTCATCTTTTCTTATAGTAGTTATGCTATATATAAAGTCAAATATACAATATAAAGTAATAGTTATAACCATTACTACAAAACATGAGCCCTCCAAATTACCAGACAATACACACATATACAAAATACAAAATATTATAGATGATATAACAAAAATTATAAAAAGGAACAAAATCAATATGAGTGAAAACACAATATGAAATATATTACAATATGAAATATATCATATAAAAAGTAAACATATATGCCATATCAATAAACGTAAGTTGATTAACTATTTTAAAAAGTCTCAAATTGAATCACAAAGCAAAATATAATTATATTTTCAAATTCAAGATATGTATCTAAGATAAAATAACTCAGAAAAACTGAAGATGAAAGAATGAGTAAAGGCCTATCAGTAAATGTAAAGAAAATAATAAAGGATACAATCCACTTCAGTGATCTCATCATTATGTATATCTATGAATGCAATAACCTCATATCAGCATACTTAAAGCAAAAATTACAGGAAACACAAGAGGAAATAGAAACACATTAGGTAGAGGTGGTTTTAATGCCTATATCTCAGTTCATGACATAGCAAGTGAATAAAAAATAAGTTTGTAAATGGAACACATAAATAATGTAAGTAATAAGTTTACTAACTAATTGCTTTGCACGGAATTAAATTCCATGACTTCACATTCTTTTCACGTACGTACAAAGCAATGGAGTAAATTGACCATGTTTTAGACCACAAATAAAACAAGAGTCAATTTTTCAAAATTAGAAGATGAAAATATTAGTGAATAAGAAGTGTACATATTGTAAAGGAAGAGTAAATAAAAGCAAATCAATTCATAAGCTATTGGAAACAAGCCAGTTCAGTAAGGTGACTGGTTACAAAATTAATATTAACCAAATAGCCTTCCTAAACACACACAATAATTAATTAGAAAATGTTATTAAAGAAAAGACTATTGACAATGGCAAAAAAAAAAGATTAAATACATAAGAAAAGCTTATGAAAAATATTTGTCTATATTTTTGCCAGGCACAATGGCACATGCCAGTAGTTCCAGCTACTCGGAGGCTGAGATGGGAGGATGACTTGAGTCCACAAATTCCAAGCCAGCCTAGTCAATGTAGTGAGACCCTCTCCATAAGACAATATAAATTAAAATGAGTCTTTTAAAATCAATATTTTATAATATAGGATCATCATAAAAATGTCATCTGAGATTGATTTTAATATAAATGAGCTGATTTTAAAGATCTAATAAACTTTAGAAAAATAAAATATACATATATGGCAACGTGCACACACACACACACACACAGAATTTATATCACAGAGAAGGCAAAATATTTGCAGCATGCGTTGCATATATAGGTCTAATTATCTTAAGAGTGTGAAGATCTCCCATAAACTAATTTTTAAAAATCAATAAGATAAAATGGAGGTCACAGAAAAGGAAGCACAAATAACCTTAAACACATAAAATAATTTCACTCTTAATATGATAAATATACCTGTAAACTAGCAAAGATTCAAATCTTTGATAACAAACTAGTTGGAGAAGAAGTAGGGAAGCAAGCACTCATACTTCACTGGTGAGAGTATTAACTGATAGTCATCAATGCAGAAGGATTTGGCGATATTCATTGAAATTCCAAAGACACATATAATTTGATCAAACAATTCTACTTTTGAGAACTTATTCTACAGATACACTTGCACATATGTAAAATGAGTCAGACATATCTAAGTAGAATCAATATAGCATTGCCGGGATTTGCAAAAGATTGAAATGAACTAAATAATCAGAATTAATACAAGTTAAACAACTGCCAATATACTCTATTCATTGAAGGTTTAGGTAAAGAGGCAATAGAGTTATAAGTTGTATGGGACAATGTTAGTTCCACCTGAAATCTAAGCTAGAGGATTTGAATTTTATCCTGTAGTCAAGTGAGGGAAATCAAAGTTTTCAGGCAAGGATCATGTGGTCAGCCTGGTGATGGTATGCAGAAATCTGAGTTGAGTTCAAGAGTTCAAGCACAGGCCTTAAATTTGCATGAGAGCTGTAGGGATATTAAGCCATTGATGCAAAGAGGCCATAGAAATCTTTACAGTTTTGGAATTTTGATGACTATAGTTGATGGAGTAGGGAAAGCTGTGGAGTATTATTTCTAATTACTGCATAATAATGACAGTATTAATAAAATTAAAAAGATAAAATGAAAATAGTTTCATGAGTAAGGTAATTAATTTATCTTGTAGCTGATCACATTTAAGAAGACAGTGAGCTTTCTATGTAATTAGAAACTGGAACTGATGTTGTAGAGAAAGATTAGAGAGGGAGATAGAGAATCAACTGTTTTTGTTAAAGCTCTTTGAGAGTAGATTCTTTCTCTTGTATATAAGCAGGGAACGTACAATTGGGGTTGCCATCTTGAAAAGAGACATGCCAAGAGTCTGACTTTGATATGGTTTGGCTGTGTCCCCGCCTAAATCTCATCTTGAAGTGTAGCTCCCATAATTCCCTTCTGCTGTAGGAGGGACCCTGTGGAAGATAATTGAACCATGGGGGCAGTTTCTCCCATACTGTTCTCGTGGTAGTGAAAAAGTCTCATGAGATCTAATGTTTTTATAAGAGTAAACTTTTTTTGCTTGGCTTTCATTCTCTTCTCTTGTCTGCCACCATGTGAGACATGCCTTTTGCCTTCTGCCATGATTGTGAGGCCTCCTGAGCCACATGGAACTGGGAGTCCATTAAACCTCTTTCTTTTGTAAATTTCCCAGGCTCTGATATGTCTGTATTAGCAGTGTGAAAACGAACCAATACAGACCCTTTCTGTCTAAGGTAGTGGTGGGGTGAAGGTAGATGGGGACAGTGAGGCAGTGGCCAGTGATAATCTCTTGCAAGCCAAATACTAAAAGTTAGTTGACTATGTATTGGTTTCTGCCATTCTCAGCTGACTGGAGGAACGTGATTTAGCCCTGGTGTCAGCTCTCATAAGTCTGCCTCTGGGGACAGCAGAAATAAAACGTGAAGAGCCAGCCCTTGCTAAATGATTCCAGTGTC
Organism: Plecturocebus donacophilus; assembly: GCA_004027715.1. Lineage (NCBI taxonomy): Eukaryota > Metazoa > Chordata > Mammalia > Primates > Pitheciidae > Plecturocebus > Plecturocebus donacophilus. The sequence goes on from PVKP010002635.1 coordinate 55,662, forward strand.
TGACACCCATATGAAATAAGCATTTCTCAAATAAGAAGGCAGGGGTACCTAAAAGAAAATATATTTTGGAAGAGAGAAGCAGTAGTTAAAAGGAAGTTGGAGAACAGATTAATGCAGCATCATGAACCCAGGGGAAGAGAGCGTTTTAAAAAGGAATGGCCTTTTTACCCATAAAATAATAGTGCATGAACAAATATAGGGAAGAACAAAACCACCACAGATCTGTTTCCTGACTGCCAGTTTCAATGACTCTTTTCTCAATTACCCTTCTCTTTTCACACAACACTGTGCAGTTATGCCATACAGTTTGTGTTCTCCCCATCATTTTATGTGTACTTATGTTATAGTAGCTGGCATTTTTTATTCTTGCATTTTTGTGCTTTGATACATGTATTTCCTGCTGCCTGTAATCTCTTTTAGGGAAGGAGTTCATTTCTGTTATTTCTGGTCTACGGCTTCTAGCATAGTGCTTTACTCAATAAACGTTGGTTGTTTGAATATTTTCAAATATTTCCAGGAATTGTAGCATCTAGAAACTTAAGCTGTGGATGATGCCACATGCCTATGCATATAAATTATGGAAGGAATTTTAGCTCCCATCTCAGATCATATTCTGAGGCCAAGTTTAATCGACTCACACTAAGTAAAATGAATTTTATGTATGTGAAGGAAACGAAGAATTAAATTATCTTTGGAATAATATTTTTGATATGATGGAAGCAAAATTATGAGTCTTTTGGAAAAGAATGATAAGAGCACTCTGCAGCGTCAGCAACTGCAGTGCACTGATGAAACTTTATGATCCTTGGTGCATTCATTTACTTATTCATTTAACGAAGATTGGCTGAGCGCCTACTAAGTACTTGGGACTAACATTGGGGATACGGTGGTGAATGAAACAGACACACTTGCCCTTGATTTCATAAGCTTATATTTATGGAAGATGGACAGTAAACAAATCAGGAAGCGCTCAGTGTTAGGAAGAAAAATGAAGCAGGATGTTCAGGGAAGGCCTTCCTGGACAGATGATATGAGGAAACAGGACTCTATTCAGCAAGGGGGAGCAGCTGCAAAGAGCCCAATGTGTGCGGGGGCTGGAAACAGCACTAGGCCAGGACGGTGGAACAGAGGGAGTGAGGGAAAGGGTGGTGGGAAGTGAGGGCAGAGCGGGGCCAGGGGTTGGGTCACTGGGCCTTGCAGGCCACGGTAAAGCTCTGTGGAAAAGCACGATAGCCTGGCACACGTGGAGCAAGTGGGCCGTTACAATGCTAGGGAGATTTCCAAGTGACGCTGGGGGAAGTCAGGGCTCAGGTGGGAGCAGAAGTGTGGTGTGGTCAGATACTGACTGTTTCCTTGGTGAAGCGGACAGTATTTTCTAAAGGACTAAATGTGGAGTGAGAGAGAAAGTGAGGAGTCAGGGAGGTCTCTGAGGTATGTGTGTGTGTTTAAAATAAACTTATTTTTAGAACAGTTTCAGATTCACAGAAAAATTGAAAGCATAGTACAGAGTTCCCATACACCCCATACCCAGTTTGCTTATTATTGATAACATCTTACATCAGTATGGCACATTTGTTACAAGTAATGAGCCAATATTACTATATTTTTATTAACCAAAGCCCATACTTGTATTCAGTTTCTTTAGATTTTACCTAATGCCTTTTTCTGTTCCAGGATCTCATTCAGGATACCACAGTGAGACTGAATACACAGTGGGTAATGACAGACCATATATCAAAACGGAACTCTGACCCACAACCTGCAGCAATCAGTCCAAGATCTAAACAGTAAGCTCTATAGCAATTGGCCCCACATGGCCAGAACCTAATAACAGGTAGCTTCCCTAATTTTTGCCCCAGCTTCCAACTTAGGACCAACTAAAGAAAGCCATGTAAGTCCCATATACTTAGGAAGCACTTGAGTGGTCGACCAATCTCTGTTAAACGAATGCACTCCTACCCCTGGTCATGTTTGGCCCACCTACAGCTTCCCCATGAGAAAGGCCTCCCATCTGAAGCTTCTCTTTTTCCTCCTGTAAAGCTTTTCCACTCCTCTGAGTCTTTGCCTTTGAGTTTGCACCACATGCAAGTGGCAGTGGCTACTCCCCTGCTATAGCAAGCTCAAAATAATATTTTCTTGCTCTAATTTGGGTATTCTTTGTTTCTTTCCATAGCACATTACAGTGAGCTGTTGTTGTCTCCTTAGACTCCTCTTAGCTATGACAGTTTCTCAGACTTCTCTTGTTTTTGATGACCGTGACAATTTTGAGGAATACTAGTCAGATATACCGTAGAATATCTCCCTATTCTCATGATTACACTGGGATTATGGTTTTGAAGGAGGAAGACTGCTGAGAAAAAGTGTCATTTTCATTACTTTATATCAAAAGTATATTCCCTCAACACAACTTCTTACTGGTGATGTTGACTTTGATCCGAGGTGTTATTTATCAGAGCAATTAGAAAAGCACAGTTGCCATTTATCAAATAGGAAGAGTACAAGAGAGGCAGGATACTTGGAGGAAACACTAAGAGTTTTACTTAGTCTCCTGTTTGGACACCAAAGTGAAGCTATTAAACAGTTGTAGAGTTTAGGAGAGAAGTTATAGCTGGATATGTAGAGATGGAAGTCATTAGCATACAGATGTTGTTTAAGGCCGTGTACTGGTGAAGATCACTGGGAGCTTGAAAAGAAGTACAAGTACTACCTACTGGATCATTTCAACAGAAATTTTTACTACAAATAAGTATAGTTGTGTTTTTTCCATGTTAAAATTTTTTTTCTCTCTTTTTACTTGTTACTTTAAATGAAAGACTTCCATCTCACTACCTAAGTGTTTTGGCTATGTTATTTTGTAGATGTCCTTTATCAGGTTAATGATTGCTTCTATTCCTAGTTTAACAAGAGTTATCATGAATAAGAGTTCAATTTTATCAAAGGCTTTTACTTGCATCTACTAGTATTAACAGATTCTTTTTCTTTTTAAATTTGTTAAATCATCAATAAATATTTCTGAGGGCTGGGCACGGTGGCTCACGCCTATAATTCCAGCACTTTGGAAGGCCGAGGTGGGCAGATCACGAGGTCAGCAGATAGACATCCTAGCTAACACAGTGAAACTTGATCTCTACAAAAAATACAAAAAATTAGCCAGGCGTGGTGGCACGCGCCTGTAGTCGCAGCTACTTGGGAGGCTCAGGCAGGAGAATCATATGAACCTGGGAGGCGGAGGTTGCAGTGAGCTGAGATCGCGCCACTGCACTTCAACCTGGCAACAAAGCAAGACTCTGTCTCAAAAAAAAATTTCTAAAGTAGGACCACCCTTCTATTCCTGGGGGGAAAACAATGCTACTTAGTCACAATGTATATCATCAGCCATCATCACCATCTCCATTATCACCTATTCCTCAATTCAACTTTCTAACATTTCATCGAGAATTTTTCCTTTCTTTCTTTCTTTTTTTTTTTTTTTTTTTTTTTTTTTTTTTTTTTTTTTTGCAGGCAGTGTGCCCAGAGTCAGCCTTTTCATCTACGTTGATAAGGAAGAATGTCTTAATTTCTTTTGTCTGGTTAGGAAGCTAACCATAATGAACGCTCACCACTTAACTATACCTTGCATGTCAGAGGAGGAAATTAAAACTCAGAGAAGGTAACCCTCAGACCAGAGTTGCTTTGTTAATTAGTGGCAGAAGCTGTGTTAGATTCCTAATCTAGTATATTTTCCACATAACCCTGCTGACCCGCTTAGAAGCGGTTCTATGAGACAGGAAGCAGAAGGACACCAAATGGCTGTTCCCATGCAGTTGGGTTGATTGGTGAGTTACATAAATTGGACCCATTCACCTCACAAGCTCTCTTGTCAAAATTTCACTTCTAAGCATCAAAGAAATGCTGAATTGCCAAAAGAAAAAGCACATGGACCTGAGCTTTAAATATTGCTTGAAAATGAAGGTGCCTGTAGGAACAATTGTGTTATGTTACCTTTTCTAAACTTACAAAATTAAAAGAGAAATGTGTAATGTTCTGTGAATTAAAAGTCTTGAGAAACACTACTACAGATATAAATATTTAGGAGTTATGCATTAAGAGCTATTGCTTGAATTTATGCAAACTTTTAACTTTGTAAAAACACAAAATTCTGGAAAACAATTAGAATACTTTGTAATATGTTATTGCATATTAACAGTAATTCCTTGGCCAGAGAACTAATTTTAGTTGTATGGTTTCTTTTTTGAGACAGAGTCTCACTCTGTCACCCTGGCTGGAGTACAATCGCGCGATCTCGGCTCACTGCAATCTCCCCCTCCTGGGTTCAATCAATTCTCCTGCCTCAGCCTCCCGAGTAGCTGGGATTACAGGCATACATTAGCATGGTTTCTTATTCAAAGAAAAATTTCAAAATTTCCAAAGGAAACATTTGTTCTGTCTCCTACAAGAATATTTTTAGTGAACTCATATTTGAAGGAGAAAAAAAGATGACTATGAGGACATTTTGGAATGTGTGTACTGTACATGAATCTTAATAGAAAATTCAACTCAATTCAAAACATGTTCATAGTACTCACTCATGTAAATGTTTGAATGTAGTGGTATTCTAAACCCCAATTCATTACCATCAAGGAGCTCATAAATGCATAGAGAATATAAGCATGTGCAGCCAATAATACTACAATGTAGAAAGATTTTTATGGTACAAGAAAACTTTGAGCGAGTCCTTGAAAAGTGTTGAATACCTATTAGTAGAAGGTGGAAAGGGAAAAACACGCTTCAGGTAAAGGGATTGGTAGGAGCAAAGGTGCATGGCTCAGGCTTGGGTAAGGCAGATCCTTGCAGCGGGTGCCTAGGAAATACAGAGCAGGATATAGGGAAAGGAGAAGAGTCTAGAAAGCAAGGGTAAGTTGAGTTTTTACAATTTTACCATGTGAGCAAGAAAGAGTCACAGAATGTTTTTACAAATACATATTTGAGAAAAATAATACAGTTTCTTCTTCTTTTTTTATAATTTAAGATTGCTGTATTTCCTTGTAAGATAAACGTTTCAACAAATTTTACAGGTGTCAGTCAACTATTGTTCAAACTGGGCACATATCAATCAAATCTAGCATCGTGTGTGTTTTATTTATTTGAAAGTGAATTTTAACTATCAATACAAATGCGAAGATAGTAAACAAAACATCCCCAGAGACTTTTGTCATCTCTTTTTGAATTGTACACAAACATTTCCTACATAATCCAACATACAACAAAGAAATTGTATGTCTTTTTCTTTCAATTTGCATATAAGGGAAAAACAAGCATATATAAATTTTACTAAATATAATAAGACACTAAAGCAGTTGACAGTTTATGTCATAGGTGAGAAACGATCTAATACAAATAATCATTTTTTCCACCATCAGTCAGTCACTTCCATAACCAAGTATCATTCTGATAATAAAACTTGCTGCCAATCAGAATTCCGGTATATAATCACACGATTACTCAACTTGTAGTACTGCTCCTCACCTTAGTTTCTTACAACTACTAACATAGAAAATTGTTGAAAAGTAGGCGCAAGCATTTGCAAAAACAAACAAAAAATCCCCAGCTTATTATAAGCATGAATATGTATGATGGAATTTCTTCCCAGCAATAGACACTCAAACCAAGAAATCACCAGAACTAAGTTTGCCAAGTTATTTTGCCTATGTCCAAGAAGAGATTCACTTATATATCCAACAGAAGAGCTGAAAATCAAACTTAGTGTTTAGTTTGGGGGTGCAGTGGGAAATTCAGCCACTATTTAAAAATGACTGTCTTAAAAAAAATGACCACCAAAAATACGTTCACTAAGTTTATTTTAAAAATCATAAAATTGTTTCTGATAAAAGAGCATTACATTCTGCATACTGCTCTGAAAAGATGCCAGGGAAATGTGGACTACTGTTACTTTTCATCCCTATCCCAATCCCCAAATGTTACAGTGACCACAAAGCAAGATAGATATTCACAATAATTACATGGGGGGAATTTTTTTAAACCACCAACAATAACAAAAAGTAAAATCTACTCACTTTGCTGCTGTTTCAAAATTTCAATGTTAGTTTTTGCACGCCCTTCCCCCCCAGCCCTGTTTGTAAGGAACTAAAACATTACATCTGATGAACAGCAAATATTTCACTAATACCTCAAATGCAGAACACTTATGAAGCAGAGGAATGTTGGCTTTTTAAACAGAAGCAGATTAAAAAAAAAAAAAAAAGATGCAGGACTCCTTCAGTTCTTCACTAGTCTTAGGAAAACTTTCCAGAATACTTCTTCACACTGTTCTGGAGCAAATACTATGCATTCTGTACCTGGTCCTGTATTCCTGTAATGGTAATGATCCGATCTTTGGATCCTTCTAAAGGTTCATCAATTTTGATCAAAGCTCCCGACCCATGACAAATTTGTTTAATCTTCTGACCACCTTTGCCAATAATCCAGGTTCCAGCCTGCATCCAGCCAAATCTTTGGGAATAGTTACTTGTGTAGTAATAACAGGTCCACCAAGGTCACCATATGAGCCACAACCTCCTGCATAGGAATAATCATATCTGGAGCCACCCTGTGGTTCATCTGCCATTCTGATGGGCTCCGTGTATCTATTGCAGAGTCCCAAGTTTCATCAGCACTGACACCCACCATGCTGTTGTAACGGTCTCCAGGTCTCCCTCTTCTGTCAGAGGCCATTAGGTCTCCCCCTCTAGGTGGTGGTGGTGGAGGAAGAGGAAGATTCCAAGCTCTGCTACCACCCCAGCCACATCCGGTTAGAGGAAGAGGTGGTCCTCAACGAGGGCTCATATCATCATAATCTCTTCTAGATGGAGGCATAGGACGCCCACCTCAACCAGGAGGCATTCTGTCAAAACCAGCTGCTCCCCACATTGGAAATCCCACTGGGCGTCCATGGCAGTCATCAAACATTGTAAAACCACCATAATCATAGGTTTTATCATAAAAAATTGGATCATAGGGCTGTGCATGTCCTTTGATGGGAGACTCAGATGTAAGATCAAGGATGATTCTCTTTATATACTCTACAATCCTATCTGATTTTCTTCCAATAAGAACAACTCCGTCAGTGGAATGAGGGCAGCATTGCTGGAAAAGCTTGATGGTTGTTTGAGTGTTCTTTCAAAGTTCTTTGATTTTAGCACCTTTGACCCCAATAATTCCTCCTGCTAGACTGATGAACCAACAGCCTCAACTCGCAGTTAAAGTCACTTCCTTTATAGTGTGGGTAATCTAAGCATTCCACAGCATCCGATTCAAGCGGGAGCTGGCTGGTTGCAGTGGGTGATGGCAACTGCAGGCCCTCTTCCAAGGTAGAGATGATTTTCTTCAGAATTTCTCCAGTTGTTTCAAAATCAGCACTGATATTCAGTATGTGCTTGGGGCCACTGTTGTCTGGGACTGAAACACTGGCAGTGTAGTCTGTATGAAGAGCCTTAATATTCTTGCCTCCTTTTCCAATCACTGCCCAGCATTCTTGCTCTGAAGCAGCATGCGTAATTCAAACTTCTCTTCAGTGTTTCTAGATCTTTTAAATGCTTGTTCCTCTTCCAAATCTTCTGCAGGGTGTTTGCCAAATTCAGCATTGTTTCAGTGTTAGGGAAGGTTTCTTCTGGTTGTTCAGTTTCCATTTTTTTGTATTAAATGGACACACCAATCTACAGTGGGACACAGGCTGAGTTTACTCTTCCCTAAGGAAATTAAAATAAATTCTAGTGATGATTATGTGTGTGGTGGGCAAAGGACAGGTATTGAAATTTGCACACTAAACTCTTGTATAAAAATGAGTGACTTTTTGATATCTCTGTAATAGGATAACCTGTAAGTTTTATTGTCCAAATTGGAACATTTTTTAGAACAAGAAGTGGGCACTTTAAAAAAATCATGCTGGGACAACAACCCTAAAGTGGACGTCCCGGACAAATTGAGAGGCAGGGTCCCACTATCTATCACTAAATTTCCTTTAGTTGAAAGCAAACAAGCAAACAAAACTTGATTTGGAAATTACAATTCAGACTCAACCAAATAAAAGTTCTTTTGGCTTAAAATAGTCATTATGAGATGAATACCTGGGCAATTTTAAACTCAAAGAATAAGAGCTAACACTGTGAGTTAGGCCCTGTGCTGAGCACTCCACACATATCAAGTCATTTATTCTTCACACAAAAAAACTACGACGTAGGTATTAATATGACTATTTGTCCCGCTTTATGGGTGAAGAAATAGAGAGACTCTGTTTAAGTGAAAGGTCCAAGGTTAGCTGGTGACCCAGCAGAGCCAAGATTCCAGTTCAGATTTTTTGGTGCCAGCTGATGTCCCAGTCCTTGCTACATTGCTTCTCACACTCTAAGCTTCATCTCACTTGCCTCCTAAATTTGAATTTCAAAGGAATAAAATTCTTTTTAGTACAAGTGTGTCCTATGCAACGTTTGAGTTGAGGCTCCTCTTTCTTTCTGGTTGCCAAAGGAGCTTACTTATCCTCAGCATGGTTGGGCACCGAGCGTGGGTGTGGGGCTCTGATCCCTATGTCTCAGCCAGTACCATTGGCGTTATCTGTTGAGGTGTTCTCTTGGTTGTGTAACTCAGAGCCTGCTCTCCCAGCAGAGCCCATCATCTCTCAAGCCAGAATCAGCTCTGCCTCTACTCCTGGTTATGCTGCAGACGCCTAGTCTCAGCCTCATCTCTTATCCACCCGGAAATATTCATGAATATTTTTGAATGTTTGCATATTCAGATGAATATCATGAACATTAATGACTAGCTTAAGAATATTTAAGAATAGACCTAATAAACCTGATTCAGGCTGGAAAAAAGCCTCAACTCAAATGGGAAATAGTTTTGTTTGGCTATATTTGTGAGCAAGTAAAGCAAAATTCTACAATAGCACGTGCTCACTCATTATAGCTCACAAATGAATTCTATTATATGTTAGAGACTTCCTATAAGGAAGAATTTAATGAGTTGTTAGCAATGATTGAAAAAAATCAAACTAAGTAGTTCTTTCTGCCACAATTTTCCATTGACTGCCTTCATTGTCTGCCATGTAAGAAAAAATCTTCTTGCCTTACCACCCGTAAAGCAGACAAGCAGTTGAGGTACAGCCTAAGGATTCTAGGTTCCAACTCTAGCTCTACACACCATTTTCAGAGCCTTAGTTTCCACATTTCTAATACTGGAATAATAATACCTTCCACACAAAATTCCTTTAAAGTTTAAATAAAAAGCAGTAAGTAAAACATAAAATATAGTAAATGTAATTCAAGGTTAACTTCGAAGCTCATCTTATCTCATTGTCCAGGTAGTGGGTTGAACAGTGACGCCCTAAAAAAGACATGCTCACCTGGAACTTGTGACTGTGACCTTATTTGGAAATAGGATCTTTGCAAGACCTACAAATATCTTGAGATGACATCATTCTACATTTAGGGTGTGCCCTAAGTGCAACGAGTATGCACTGATAAGCAAGTATGCTTATAAGAGAAAGGCAGAAAGAGATTCGAGACACAGAGACATGAGGGAGAAGGCCGTGTGGAAACAGAGGGAGAGATTGGAGGTGTGCCGGCACAGAGGCAGAGACTGGAGGTGTGCCGGCACAGAGGCAGAGAATGGAGGTGTGCCGGCACAGAGGGAGAGATTGGAGGTGCGCTGGCACAGAGGCAGAGAATGGAGGTGTGCCGGCACAGAGGCAGAGATTGGAGGTGTGCCGGCACAGAGGCAGAGATTGGAGGTGTGCTGGCACAGGCCAAAGAACACCACCAGAAGCTGGAAGGGGCAAGGAAGGATTCTCCACTCGAGCCTTTGGAGAGGCCCTGCTGATACCTCGATTTTGGACTTCTAGCTCCCAGAACTGTGAAGGAATCAATTTCTGTTGTTTTTAGCCAACTAAAATATTAGCTGCAGTAATTTGTTATGATAATCTTAGGAAACTAATACAGCTCACTCCCAACCCATCAGCAAATCGTGACAGCTCCATCTTCAAAATACATCCAGACTGTGTGCCACCTCCACCTCCATTAGGGACACTAAGCCACCATCCTCTCATTACCGGCCATCCTGCATTCATCCTTGCATGCCCTGTAGTCACACAGCCATCAGAGTGTGATCAGAAATTGATGTCAAATCTTGTCAGTTCTCTGCTCAAAACCCTCCACGTGCTTCTCATTTCTCTCAAAACGCAACCAAAGGCTTTCTCATGACCTACAAGGCTAGACACGATCTGGCTCCACTCTCTGTCTTCTCTTCTTCACCTCGCTCATGGTCCTGCTTCCTTGCTGTTTTGCACACATGCCATGCATACTCTCTCCTTGAGTCTTTGCATGCTCTTCTTTCCGTCTGGATAAGCACAAGCCTGCTGCATTACAGGCCTCTTTGCTCATAGCTTACCTCTTCAGAGAATCCTTGCCCATTCATCCTATCTGAAGTGGTCTTACTCCAATTACTGTCAATATTACCTCACTCTTTGTTTACTCCTCAAAGTGCATATCACAAACAGTACTTACTTTACTTTCCTGTTCCTACCCTCTCCCCTATTAGAAAGTTAGAAAGAATGCTCCCTAGGTATCAAGACCTTGTCTGTTTTGTTCATTACTGCATTTCTAGTACCAATGCTCAGCACATTGCAGCCACTAATAAATATTTTCTGAAAGGATGGAGAAACCAATATACCTTATAGCTACTAAGGGTGTTGACCAGAGAGGATGAAGATGGTATCTGTCTTCAGCACCACCCCAAACAGCACGTTCTGGAGACTGACCTGTACTGCTGCCTACACACATTCTTAGAGGATAGGAGTCACCACCAAAGAAAACCACCCATGGTAGTTTCACAGTGAGATCCGAAGTCATAATATTGCTGCATAGTATTAACTTTTCAGTGAGGTATTTTAGAATGATTACAACCGTCAAGCTTAAGAGATAGATTAATGTCGAATCTATAAAAGGGTCTTGAAAAAAAATTGTGAATAATAAAAACAAATTTTAATATGCTAATGCTAAGCAGTTTAAAAAATATTTTCGTATGCCTCATTTTATTTGACTCTGTCACCTGTCTGAGTTAGGGATGGTGGATAGTATTATTTTCACTTTGCAGGTAGAAATATGGAGACTTATGGAGACTAAGTGACCTGTATAAGGGCAGGCAATTGTGCAACTGGCATTAGAGTAGTCTCAGACCCAAATCAAGACTTCTGATTTCAAGTTTCTTATTTTCTTCTATAGCACTCCATTAATTTATTTAATGTACCTTATTGAACACCAACTATTTCAGGTACTGTGTTAGGTGCAGCGTATAATGATAAGAAAGTTGATAATCTCTCTGCTATTTTACAATTTAAAAAATGTGCAATACATGTACTTGAAGAAACATTTAGTACAGTAACTGCTACTCTTCTCCCCTCTCCCTCTTCCCCAATCCTTGTCTTCTGATGTAATCACTGTTATCCAGAAATCTTTGACTATACAGGTTAAGTCCCCTGTATCTGCCGCGAGGTCCTTCCTGGAGGTGCTGACTGGACTAGCTGACCTTGGCTAACTCATCTCCATCCCTTGGGCGGCTGTGGCACAGGATGAGTGAGCTACACACGTGGCAATCTCGTGTAAGGGGGCTGCGGAGTAGAAAGGAGGTCGATCCCTTTGGAGAATGTTTCTAGAGGGCGTGGCAGAGCCAAGTCTCGGTGGTTGAGAAAATCTTGGTACCGAAGTTTAACTTGCAGCGTCCGGGCCGGGTTCACGGCCAGTGGGACAGGCGGGGCGGGGCGATGAGGGGACGGGGCGGGGCGATGAGGGGACGGGGCGGGGCGGTGCGGGAGCGGGGCGGGGCGATGCAGGGGCGGGGCGGCGCGGCGCACGGCCGACGTGGCAGCCGCAGGAGCATGCGCCGCCAGTGGCCATCTTGTAGGCCGGGACGCGTGGAGGTGCGCTCCAGCGCGTACTTTCGTTGTCTTCTCGAAGCGATAGTTCTACGTCCCGACCTACCTATCCCTCACTCTTCAGCGATCACGCAGGCACTCTCCCGGTCCGCAGGTGAGCGCCAGGTGGCTGCAACGCGCGTGTATCAGGGTGGTGGCATGGCATGGCTTGTAGGCTCCGGAACCAGACCCCGAGGGACGCAGTCCCTGGAAGGTAGGCGGGCCGGCCGGCACCACTGGACGCCGGGGTCGTTTCTGAGTCCCATAGTCGCGCGATCCGGGCGCTGCTGTGGCGGCGTGCAGGGTTCAGCAGGCAGGAGTGCGCCTCGGAAGGCGAACAGTTTCCGCTGGGAATGGCACGGTGAGTGCGTCCAAGGACCAAGGCAGGAGCGCCCTGGCCCTCTGGCCCCACCTTCCAGTGCGCTGACCTCAGGAGAGACTGGCGGCCAGCGCCCGCGGACCTAATTAGCCCGGCCCTCTCTGGCCTGGAGACGTGGCAGAGCCTTCGGGGGAGGCCGCGGTCTCCTGATACAGGATTTCGTCCGCTCCGGCCCTGGAGAGGCCCAGGAGGCTAGCGAGTCATCACACCTGGACCGGCAATGAAAGGAAGCTGTTTTTCCCTGAGGTTCCCGCGTCGGTGCTTAGAGCTGCTTCGGAGGGTTTTTGCATTCTCTTGTTTCTTTGTTTGGTCTTGGGGCCTACTTCAGGCAAATTTATAGGATAGCAAATTTCCTAGATTGGCAGAATTTATAGCCAATAGTATTTTTGTCATTCGAAGTAGTTATTTTGAGAGACATGCACATTTCTGCGATCGTGACACATCTTGGCATTCAGTCTTTCTCCTGTGCAGCCACGGTTTAATTCAGTGAAAATTTATAAAATTTTATTTTGGAATCACATTAGGCTCTAGCTATCGCTCACTGTCTGTAGTAGAGGCAATCTTGTGGCACGAGTACGTCAGCAATAATTGTCTTAATTTGTTAAAAGTAATCAAGCTTCACTGTTCAATGCCTTAGATCCTTGTAAATAGCCATCCACTTAACAAAAAAAATAAACAAAAAAACAGAAAAACCAAGGCACAAGCAATTGGAACAACAGGGTCTAGCCAGCCTGAGAACTCAATTTTCCAAGCTGTTTTCTTCACTTTTTCTTTAATGTTGGTACATGAATATTACTTTTCGTGACAAAACTTGAGCCCTAAAACCGTTACCAACTCTTGACACTTCTATGGTTTTTTTTTTTTTTTTTTCTTGAGACGAAGTCTTGCTCTGTTGCCAGGCTGGAGTGCAGTCGCGCAATATTGGCTCACTGCAACCTCCACCTCCTGGGTTTAAGCGATTCTTCCGCCTCAGCCTCCCGAGTAGCTGGGACCACAGGCGAGTGCGATCACGCCCAGCTAAATTTTGTATTTTTAGTAGAGACGGGGTTTCACCATGTTGGCCAGGATGGTCTTGATATTTTGACCTCGCGATCTGCCCGCCTCGGCCTCCCAAAGTGCTGGGATTACAGGCGTGAGGCACCGCGCCCAGCCCGTGTTGTTTTATCATAATAGGTTTTTTAGTAGAAGGCATTATATTAATGTATGTAAAATTTACCTCAGTATTGCCATTGCGCCAGTTTTCATATAATAAGCCGTTAAAAACAAAGAAATTGATATATTTATTCCACGTTATGGCTTTGTTTTCATCTTACAGTTTCTTTTGCCAACATATTTGTTAATGTTAGGGATTCTCTTTTAATAGAACTTCTACTAGTCGTAGTAAGGATTAGGGAGCATCTGCAGTAGAAGGGTGAATGAACAATAAAAAATTACATGAAGAAAAGAGGTAGCCTTGGTTGGGGAGTGATAAAATCTCCAAAGGGGAATTTCTGTCTCAAGTTATCTACCTTTGATGTGTAGGTACTGAGTGATATAAACTTATAAAATTTCATTTTGGAATCAGATTAGGCTCTAGCCTAATTCAATCTCCCTGGATCCCTGTCTTCTACTTAGTGCCATAGATCTTTCCTACGTTCACAGCCAGACTTTTTGAAAGTGTCGTGCATGTTAGTCTCGCCTGCCACTCCTCGATTCAATTCACACTGGCTTCTTTCCCCACTCTTTCCATGAAAACCGCCCTCCCTAAATTCATCTCCAGTTTGACAAATCCATTGAACTTCTCAGATAGTATCCTGTTTGGCTACTCTGCAGCATTTAATACTGTTGCCCATTCATACTGAGAAACACTGGCTTTTGGACACTACAGTCTCCTGGTTTTCTTCCTTTTTGCTCATCTCTTATACTCTGCAGGCTTGTCTTCCATCTTACGCAACCAGTAATTGGTTTTAAGTCGTATTCTCTTTTATTTTGGTATTCTCTTATGTAATCTCATCTCAAAACGTGACTTAGACTGTTAGTACACTGATGACACCCCCATTTATGTAGTTGCTAAGCTCCAGACCAAGTCAGTGTCTCTACTTAGATATTTGTTTCAAGGAGCTTAAACTTAGCATGTGAAAGACTAAATATTTTATGATTTCCCCCAACAACCTCCCCCAGAAAGAACATCAAACACATTGACCTTTTGCAGTGTTTCCTTTCTTGGTGCCTGATACCACCATCCAGTTGTGCAAGTAATGCTTCCCTTCTCTGCCTTTGTGTCCAATCAGTCACTGAATTTTGCTACCTAATCTTGCCTTGAACTATTTACTTTTCTCCATCTCCGCTATCATCACTTGAGTCTAGGTCAGAGTTTTTCAACCTTGGCCCTATTAACATTTGGGACTACTTAATTCTTGTGTGTAGGCTGTGCATTGAAGGATTTTTAGTAGTATCCCTAGTCTCTGTCTGCTCTATGCCAGTAGTAGCCCTCTAGCTGTGACAATCAAAAATGTCTTGGACATTGCCAAGTGACCCATTGGGGGTATAATCATCCCCTCCTACTATGAAAATCATTAATCTAGGTTGTTATTTACTTCTGTTTGAACTACTTCTATGTCTTCCTTAATGGCCTCTCTGCATCTGCTCTGTCTACCGAGTGGCCCAGTCTACATACTTTGTTCAGATCTTTTAGTAAAACAAATATGAGTCACTAATAACTGGAATCAGCCTAAATGTCCTTCAACAGGTAAATGGATAAACTTTGATACATTTATACAGTGGAATATTATTCAGCAATAAAAAAGAACCAACTTGATATATACAGCACCTAGGATGAATCTCAGGAACATTATGCTGAGTGAAAAAAAGCTGACTTCAAAAAGTTGCATGCTGTATGATTCATGTAACATTCATGGAATGAGAAAGTGATAGAAAACAGAGCAGTATTTGCCAGGGCTTATGGTTGATGAGAAGGTAGATAAAGGAACAGCATGAGGAAGTTTATTTGTATTGATGGAATAGTTGTATATCCTGGTCAAGGTGGTGGTTATATGAGATGGTGCATATGATGAAACTTCAGAGAACTATGCGTATACACACATAGTAAATGTAAAAACAGGTGAAATTCAAATAGGGTCTATAGTTTAGTTAATAGTATTATACCAATGTCAGTTTCATGGTTTTGGTCACTCTAGTATAGTAATGTAACATGGTGTTACTGATAGAAGCTGGGTTTGGGGTACTCGGGAACTCTACTGTTTTTGCATCTTTTTTGTGAACCTACAATTGCATCAAAAAAGTTAAAACAAAAGACAGTTATGCCACCCTCAGTTGAATGCCTTACAGTGACATTCTGTCCTTAAAAAACCCAAGTCTTTTAACCTGGTTTGTAAGACTAAACACCTTCTGGGCTTCTCTCCGTCTCTCCAGTCCTGATTCTTCCTTTCTGTTTCTTCACATGGATTTTCTTGAATGTATCCTGTTCTCCCCAGCTCAGTTGGTATGTATACTTGCTATATATTCACTTTTTCCAGACTCTGCCTTTTCCTTGCCTAATTAAGTTCTTATCCTTCAGATCTTGGTTTATCTGAATTCTTTGGGGAATCCTTTCCATACCTCCAAGTCAAAATCATGTTCCTGTCAAACAAAACTGTGTTCTTACCCTCAGAGCACATAATTCAGGGTACCATTCATTGTAAGTTGGTTTTATTATTTGATTGTTTCCTTACTAGACTGTAAGTATCCTATTTGTTTATGCTAATCATTGTTTTTTCCAGAGGCACCACTATGCATGTGAAATTGACCTCAGTATTGCCGTTATGCCAGTTGACCCTCACTAAATACTTATTAAATGAATAAACATATTACAAAACAAATATGGCGTATTTAGAAGTTGGTTCTGTACTTGAGATAGGTGTGAGAATTTATAATTTTAAAGTAAGTTTTCTCATATTTTGTAATCCATTGTCCTTTATTAGGACCCTGCTATCTAATGGCATTTTTGCTGTAGTTAACTTTTCTGAAAGCTCAGATATATAATTTATCTGTGACTGGATATGCTTTAAAATGTGAACTAGGAAAATTGTGAATTAATGCTTTTATCCAGTCAAGCACATTTTATTTTATTTTATTTTATTGAGACAAGGTCTTGCTTTGTTGTCCAGGTTGGAGCACAGTGGCATTCTCACTGCTCACTGCAGCCTCAGCCTCCTGGGATCAGGTGATCCTCCCACCTCACTCCTGAGTCCCTGGGACCATAGGTACATGTCACCCTGCCTGGCTAATTTTTTAATTTTTTGTGGAGATGGGGTCTTCCAATGTTGCCCAGGCTAATCTCAAAGCTCTTGGTCTCAAGGGCTCCTCCCGCCTCCACCTCCTAAAGTGTAGGGTTATATTTGTCAGCTGCTGTGTCCAGCTTTTTTTTTTTTTTTTTTTTTAATTAACAAGGATATCCAGTATACAGTGCTTTATGAGAGAAGAGGAAGGGCTTTAATAATACATTAAATGTTTTATTTTATTTATTTATTTTTAGAGATGAATGAGGTCTTGCTCTTCCACCCAGGCTGGAGTACAGTGGTACAGTCATAGCTCACTGCAGCCTAGAACTTCTGAGTTCAAGCCGTCCTCCCACCTCAGCCTCCCAAAGTGTTGGGATTATAGACGTGAGCCACGGTGCCCAGCCTCATTTTTAAGTTTAGTAATGAATGAAATTTATATTTACTTATTTGTTTTTATTTTTTAGAAATGAGATCTTGCTATGTTGCCCAGACTTGTCTCCAACTTCGAGCCTCAAGTGATCCTCCCGCCTTGGTCTCCCGAAATGCTGGGATTATAGGCATGAGCCACCACATCTGGCTCAGACATAACTAACTCTGACATGCATTCATGTGGCAGAAATCAAATTAGTAATTTACTATTTGAAATGTAGTGGATAATTAATTATACTGTTATTATAACATGAAATTATTTCCTGCTTATAAAATATCTACATGGAAATGTTACAGATTGATATTAAATATTCTCATAGATGCTTTCTTAGAAATTTTGACAAACTCATCTGGAAATAAGTTACATTCAAAATAGTGAAGGTGGACATCTATCTCTTGTTTGTTTTTTTTTTTTAGTTGTTTACTATTAAAGCCTTAAAAATATACTTTTGGTTACTATGTAATATTTATTCTATTTTTATATTTTTACAGTATACCATAATTGAAGAAAAATGATGGAAGAGAGTGGAATAGAGACAACACCACCTGGGACTCCTCCACCAAATCCTGCAGGACTGACTGCTACTGCTATGTCTTCTACCCCTGTTCCATTAGGTACATGTAGTTGTCTAACATGTGTTTTGAGAAGAGTGAAGATACTATCATCTTTTCTCAGAGACAATTAAGAAAAGAGTGTATATATTAAAACTTATCTATTTTTTTCGGATGAATGGGAACAGCCTTTTTAATTTAAAGAATAGAAAGTCTTTTGTATTTAAAGTAAGAAAGCATTCGTATTTCGCTTTAGGTAGACTTTTGTTCTTTATGTTCATAATTATGATAAACATCGCTTATTTTATGACAAATATCCTAAAAAGCATGTGTTAGCTTTGTCTACTGTTCTTTTTTTTTTTCCGGAGACGGAGTTTCACTCTTGTCACCCAGGCTGGAGTACAGTGGCACGATCTTGTCTCACTGCAACCTCTGCCTCCTGGGTGATTTTCTTGCCTCAGCCTCCCAAGTAGCTGCAATTACAAGAACTCACCACCATGCCCGGCTAATTTTTGTATTTTTAATAAAATCAGAGTTTCACCATTTTGGCCAGGCTGGTCTTGAGCTCTTGACCTCAGGTGATCCCCTTGCCTTGGCCTCCCAAAGAGTTGGGACTGCAGGCGTGAGCCACTGTGCCCGGTCTACCGTTTTATGACTTTGTGGTGATTAACCTTTCTGAGCCTTCAGGGCATAGGTTTTTATGCTCAGACTAGAGATGAAAAATAGCTTTATTTTACTAAAAACGCACCAAAACAAACCAAAAAGCAAAAGTAAACAATGCCATAAGTTCATATAGCTGCTGCTTTTACTTATGGGAGTCGGAAGTCATTTACACTCAATTATATTTGTTGTATATTTTAAATTAAACATTTCAAAATAATTCTTGGGATATGCTCTGGTAAATTTAAAAATTTTGCAGAAAGAAAGTAGTGAGACAATTTAAAAACTAAATAAAAAGCATTTCTAATTCTGTGCTTTTATCCTCTTCACTTTTTTCTAGCAGCAACCAGTTCTTTTTCTCCAAACGTATCCTCCACGGAGTCCTTGCCGCCGCTCGCATACTCAACTCCTCAACCACCCCTTCCTCCTGTGCATCCTTCAGCGCCATTACCTTTTGTGCCTCCTCCTGCAGTTCCTTCTGTCCCACCACTTGTTACCTCTATGCCACCTCCTGTTCCTCTATCAACTGCTGCTGCCTTCAGTAATCCTCCTGGGTCTCACTTCCCACCTTCCACTTCTGCCCCAAACACTCTTTTACCTGCACCTCCTTCGGGTCCTCCTATATCAGGATTTTCTGTTGGTTCAAGTTATGACATTACAAGGGGACATGCAGGGAGAGCTCCCCAGACACCCCTGATGCCATCATTTTCTGCACCTTCAGGAACAGGTAATTCTCTCTTATGAATACTTTGAAATACATGGCTATTAATATTTTATTCTTTTTTAAAGTAATAGCTTTGTTGAGATATAATTCATGTACTCTACAGTTCACCCAATTTAAAGCATACAATTCCATAGTTAGTTTACTTACAGAATTGTGCATCCATTGTCACAATTTCATAACCTTCTCATCACTTTAAAAAGGAAACTCTGTACCTTTTAGCAGTCAGTCCCTACTTTCCCCCAAATCCTCCTAACTCTAGGAAACTACTAATCTACTTTCTATGTATGTGGGTTTGCTTTTCCTGGTCACTTCATGTAGATGAAATCATATAATACGTGGTCTTTCATGACTGGCAGCTTTCACTTAGAATAATATTTTCAAGGTTCATCCATGTTGTAGCATTTGTTAGTACTTCATACCTTTTCATGGCTGAATGATATTGTAAAGTATGAATATGTATATCATATTTCATTTATTCAGTTAGTCAGTTGATGTTGGGTTGTTTGCACTTTTTGGCTATTTAGATAATGCTGCTATAAATATTTGCTTACAGGTTTTTGTATGGACATGTTTTCATTTTTCTTGGGTGTCTATCTAGGCATGGAATTGCTGACTTGGTAATTCTACACCAAACTATTTTCCAAAGCAGGTGTACCATTTTACCTTCTTTTCAGCAGTGGGTGGGCGTCCCAGTTTCTCTGCATTAATGTTCTTCTCTTTATTAATTTCTTTGGTTTCCAGGGTTACCTGTGTCATGTTTTTGCCATTTAAATTACTAAAATGAAGCTGGTATAATTTGGTATGTGATTTTTATGTAGATGATTAGTATATGGAGTATACTATGTAGTAGATGATTAGTATATGGAGTGTCAGAAAATTCCAGAATTCTGTCCTAATATTTGTGCATTTATAGAGAAATTTCAAGGTGAAGTCTGAGTTTTTCTCAGTTTTACTAAAAAATTATCAGTACTGACTGGTCCAGGGAGTAGTGTTTTTTAGCCAGGTAAAAATTCAAAAACAAAACCTCATGTATGCCAAAAGTTTGTGATATTGAATCATTTTCTTAAGTAGGTCAGTTACATCTACTTCTTTTGCTTCTCTGGAATAATTGTTGCAAACCAGTTATTAAAACTTCATTTTTGTCATCCTCTGCCTGTTTTTTCTCATTTTAGGAAAAAGAAGCAACTTCTCTGTGGTTTTTATGATCTATCTTTCCCTGTCTTTATCTTTACAAATGAAACTTATTGCAGAGTAGAAGTATTATATCCATGTCTATGTATATGTGAATTTTCTTTTTGAGTTAACATGAAGTGTATAGAATATGTATACTAATTGTTTGCATGCTTTTATGTAATGAGCTTCAAGTGCTTAATTAATTTTATGGATTAAAGAGACCTGAACTATAGCTGTTCATGGAAATGCTGAATAAAACAAACCTGAAGAACTTTTGGATATATGCTTTTTGTCCATTTTCAGGAACCTTGGTGTAAGCCTATGTAAAGGGAAGTAAATTTCTCTTTTGAAATTCTGTTTAATTTGCATTTTATAAACGTTTGTGTTAATCTTTGAGTTTACAACTCAATCTTGAAATACCTGAGTATTAATATTAAAGTTGTTTGAGCTACTCATTTCATATCTGGTGTCATCTCATTATAGGAAAACGTTTATGAAATAAATTATACATATTCAAATTTTGCCATTGACTAGGTCTTTTGCCAACTCCTATTACTCAGCAAGCCAGTTTGACATCTCTGGCCCAGGGAACTGGAACCACATCAGCCATTACTTTCCCAGAAGAACAAGAAGACCCTAGAATTAATAGAGGTCAGGATGAAGCATCTGCTGGTGGAATCTGGGGTTTTATTAAGGTAAGAGGTATTTAAAGATCATGTTTAATTTTCTAATTATAAAACTAATATGTATTCATTAGAGAAAATCTTGAAAATACAGAATGGCACAAGGAAAAATAATCTTTTTTATTAGCAGTTTTCTGTAGCTGCTCTCAGTCTCTTGCCTATGCATATCTATGTAAATGTACCTTTGAATGAAAATCAGATTGAGGTAGTGACAGGTCATATGGATACTATTTCCTGTTTTCTGGTCTTTACTGAGCATATATTATGAACATTTTCCTGGCCATAAAATATGTTTTCAGAAATGTATTTTGGGTTTTCTGTTGGCTGCTTTACCATACACACTGTTGCATTTATTTCCCGTGTTTTATTTTGCTAATCTGCCTATTGGTATTTTCTAATTGTAATTATTTTTTTAAATTAGCTAATGTATTTTAATTGACAGAATTGTATGTGTTAGGTACAATGTGATGTATACATGAAGCATGTATGCATTCTGGAATGACAAAATTGAGCTGATTAACATATGTAGTACCTCACATGTTTACCATTTTTTGTGGTAAGAACACTTAAAATCTTGAAATATAAAATCTTATATTTCAAGAATATAATATGTTGTTCTTAACTATAGTCACCATATTGTACAAGAGATCTCTTCTAATTGTAACTCTTACCAATAAACCATCATAATGATTAGGTCTGGCTTGGTGACTCATGCCTGTAATCTTAATACTTTGGGAAGCCCAGCAGGGGAATTGGTTGAGCCCAGGAGTTCTATATGAGACCAGCCTGAGAAACATAATGAGACTCTACCAAAAACTTAAACAAATAAGCCAGGCATTGCAGTGTGTGTCTGAGGTCCCATTTACTCAGAGGCTGAGGTGGTAGGATCGTTTGAGCCCAGAAGGTCCAGGCTGCATGAGCTGTGATCATGATTCTGCATTCCAGTCTAAGTGACAGAGTGAGACCCTATCTCAAAATAAATAAATAAACCAAAAACTGTGATGAGCACTCTTATATGTAAATTTTTATGGACATATGGACATCTTTCTTTCCTCTGAATTCCTGATGAACATCTGAGTGAACATTTGAAAATATTGATACATATTCTATTCTAGGAAGTTCATACCAAAATACACTGATATAGCATTTTTCTCTTGCCATCAGTGGTTATTAATTTGGATTAGGATATTTTCTGATTTGAGAGGCAGAAAGTAATACCACATTTTAATTTGCTTTTCTTTGCTACTGAATTTGAACATTTTTTCATGTGATTTTTAGCCATTTGTACTTTTCTTTTGTGAATTATCAGTTATGTTCTTTGCCTAGTTTTAAATTAGGATGATTTTCTTTTCTTAATGAATTTGTAAGAGCTCCTAATACAGTAAGGATACCTTTCTACATGCTCTTATACATTGCGGTTTTTCAATTTTTAGTTTACATTTTAATATTATTACACCTTTTGACAGAAAAGTTCTTCAATTTCGGGAGTCATTTCTATCAATCTCTTTTTCTTTACTTTTTTTTTGTTTTTATGCTAAAAAGACCTTTTTCCACTACGATACTAGGGTAAATGTTTTTCTATGATTTTTCTAGTTCCTTTGATGTTTAATTTTTTAGACACAGCAGTTTAATATAGTTGAGATTTCTTTACTATATCATATATAAGGTAGAACTCAAACTGAATTTTCTTCCAGCTGCTCAATAGAGTGTTTCAATATCATATCCCCATTGATTTGGTATGACCCCTTTATCTTCTTTAGGAAACTATGTGTTAAAATCAGTTTCTAGCCTCTATTCTGGTCCACTGCTGTTTCCCAGTTCTTGTAGTAGAGCACACGGTTTTAAATATTTTAACTTCGTGTTTTGGAACATTCAGTGTTAAGTAAGATAGAAAGGACAGTTCAAGTCTGCATTTATAAAGGTGTATCAGTATTTAGTTGTATAAGTTGTATAAGCTGGTTGATTTCTTTTTTCTTCTAAATTTTTCTTTACTCATCTTTCCCAATTTTTTTTCCAATGAATTTTGAAATTATTCTGCCAAGTTCAAGTATTCTGCTAAGGATTTGTTTGCAATTTTATTTTAATTGTAATTTATTATTATATAAAACATTTAAAAATTAGTAGATGGTTAACTGATTTATAGTATTTGAGTTTCATGTTTCAGGAATGTGGCATTTTTCTAAGCTTGTTTTTTTTAATACCCCTCTGTATTTTAAAAAAGTTTTCTTTGCATACAGACTACAACATTTTGTCTCTTGTTAAGAGCATGTGTCAGTGTGTTTGTCATGAGTCATAATACCCAGTTCAACTCTACAAGTCATGTAAATAGTAGTAACACATGATATTTCAGCATATTTCAGCATATGGTTGGTTTGCAGTCTTAAATTTCAGTTTTATGAACTAATCTTTTCCTGACTCACCTTAGTTTATTAAATGGAAGATTGGAAGAGGGGGAATCATGGCAGGTTTTTCAGATGCCATCTCAGGAGGCATTACTCCCTGGAGTGTCTTTTACCCTCTGAGAAGTATTGCACAAGAAGGAATACTTAAGACTTGGTTCCTTCTGTCTAGTAGTACTACTCTAAGAATCCAGAGGAAGAGATCTGACTATAAATGGAGAATTTGGGAATGTACAAAATGAGAAACAGGAAGTAGGAAAAAGAAAAAACTAGTAGAACATAGCAAAATATTATATGTTAAGGTAATAAGTAACTGTTCTGCCCCTAGATGAGAGGTGTTTTTTATTAGGGAGCAAGTATGCACTTAATGCAGACTCCTGATTGGGACCTTTATTTGGGACCCTATGGGACAAGTTTGCCTAATCTTTTATATAAGTAAATAAAAATAAAATTATATGAAATAAATATGTGTGTGTGTGTGTATATATATATACACACACACACATATATAGTGTATATAGAATAGCATCATTTACATACCCATGCCACTCAAAGTGTGGTCTATAGATTGCTGCTGTCTGCACACTGCTATGAGTCAGGAAGAAAAATTGATAGTATCATTTAGAAATTTCATAGCAATTTGATATTGTCTTGATCTTACATATCTTACAAAAGTATTGGTTTGGGATGTGTTGGAAACTTTTTAAAAAGTTTCCTTCACAATCATGAAGATATGGTGTTCCTCACTTAGAGTGAATATTTATATATTAATTTGTTTCATGCAGGGTGTGGCTGGGAATCCCATGGTGAAGTCTGTGCTTGATAAGACAAAACATTCAGTAGAAAGCATGATTACAACGCTGGACCCTGGCATGGTTCCCTATATCAGTATGTATATAAGTTAGACCAGTCTCTGCCATATTTTTTTAAAGTATGTGTCCATGTCAGCCACTAATTGTAATTCTCTGTTCGTTTCCACTGATTGTGTAATCAGTGGAAATTCCTATTTTATTCTTGCATTAATTTGATTGTCAGTCTTAGTTTTTAGTGTTACTAATTCATCTTTTTGAAAAGTCATTAAATTGTGAAAATTCTACAGAATGAAGTTAGAAGGAGTTAAAACCATAAATTATTAGTATGCTTGTTGATTTTAATTTTAAATATAGGTTAGCATTGCTTTATATGAATTTTACTTTATTCACTGCTGATATTTGAAGTGGTGCTTGTTTCATACTTGGTTTTGTTTGTTTACATTTCTCCAGTTACCTATTTTAATTAAATATATTTATGCTTAACTGAGGAATATTTTTGAAGGAAGCAAATCTAGTTAATAATATGTGATGATTGGATTCATTGGAAAGCTATTTTTAACCACCTCTGAGCACTCATCATCCAAAACTCTTCTGGACAGTTGATAGATACTGTCTGCTATTTAATTTTTATGTACATATCCAATATGTGAAAAAATATCACGAAGCTCAGTGACCAATTATTAGTAATTCTGTAAAAAATAGTTTTCAAGTCAGAATTGTACAGCAGGTACCTGAACAGAGATTTCAGTGGCAAAAACAACCAATAGCTTTCACAATCTTGACTATGTTGGTAGTTTACTGTCTAGTAAATGTCAAAGGAGAAAGCCTAGCAATGGTTAAGTATCTTTATTGAATGCTTTTGCCAGGCCTTTTCTCATAAGAGCGCTGTAAGGTAGATATTTTCCTCAAGGATGAGGAACCTAGTTTCAGAGGGATGTAAGTTATCACTCTAGATCACACAACTTGGTGGAACTGTATTGAACTCATGTTCAATTTTTTACACTTAGCCACTTTGCTTCCCTTGTAGTAGAAAATTGAATCAAGCATTTAATCAACCGAGTTGTTCTTTGTGTTTGTAACTGTCCAAAGGGTTCAAAATTGGACTCTGCCATATATGTTCTTTTCTTTGCTAGTACATATTTTGAATGAAGGAAAAAAGGAATTAATATTTTTGGAGCTTTTGCTGTTTTAATGGCTGTACTATGTTAAACTGTGAAAGCAATTACCTTATTTAATACTTAGAGTAAACCCTGTGGGATGGCAGGTTCCCCTCTCCTCCCCTCCCCTCCCCTTTCCCTCTCCTTCCCTCCCCTTTCCTCCCCTTCCCTTTCTTTCTACAGGGTCTCTGTTCCTCCAAATGTAGTGCAGTGGCATGATCTCAGCTCACTGCAACCTCTGCCTCCTGGGTTCAGGCAGTTCTCATGCTTCAACCTTCTGAGTAGCTGGGACTACAGGCATTTGCCACCATGCCCAGCTAATTTTTGTATTTTTTTAGAGATGGAGTTTCTCCATGTTGGCCAGGCTGGATGGCAGATGTTTTGTATTTTGTAGAGATGGGGTTTCTCCATGTTGGCCAGGCTGGATGGCAGGTATTTTTCTACAAAGAAACAAGCTCAGTGACTTCTCCAAGGTAAAGAAGCTAGTAAATGATAAAGGCAGAGCTCATACCGAAGGGAGTTTCTCAGGTCACTAGTCTTCATGACATCAAGAAAAAGGTGTAACACCAAAGGGAAAAAAAGAAAGATACAGAAATGGAATTTCTATTATTGACAAATGTTATAACTTAATCAGCTTTAAAAAGTAATACAATTGAATTCAAAAAAGCTGACACCTTTACTGACAGCAAAGCATTACCATTTTGATCTAATAAAACTCAAAGTAAATCTTAAGGTATTTTTACACAAATATTCTGGAAATCACTTGATGTAACAATTTCAAATGTGCCAAGAAAGCTCAAAAGTATTAGAAATGGATTTTAACACAGTTTGACTGTCTTCAGTCTTTTAATTAGGTCTCCTTTTGTTATTATTAAAGGCAGGACTACTCATCACAGCTGAAAAGGCATTTTAAGCTGAAGCTTAATGGAGCAGTACTTAGCTAAGATAAAGAGTTGTGTCCCATGTGGAGGAAAAAAGTGAAAACATATATATATTCTTCTCTTCTGTGTGATCCATAGTTTTTATGTTCTAGTAACTTCTGAAATTTCCAGTAAAGATGTGATCTATGAAACATATATCAATCAGGAAAAAGGGATCCATGATTTTAAAAACCCAAGTATTTGAAAATATATTTCACTGTTCCATATGATATTTGTTAGGGAAAAACAGCCTTGTTTCCAAGGCAAAACGTTTTACATTGCAAACAATTTTCATGAAAAATCTATTTTGCCACTGATAACTATTAATGCTAAATATCAAAATGTGCTGTGTTTAGAACCAGGGCTTGGAATCGTTAATATCACAGAAACGTTAGGTTAAGATTTTTAAAAATAAGGAAACATTTGGTCAAATTGTTCTGTCTAGAAATAGTAGTGCATAGGTTTTTTTAAGTAACTGAAAAATTAATATTTGAAAATATTTTTATTTCATATTACTCTTAATCTTTTAGATTTCAAGTTTTATATGTTATTCAGTTTCATATATGCTTGCATATTTATATTTGGGCAGTAGTACATGTATAAGTGATAAATATCTACTTACAGTATATGCTCACAACATCATGGGGATGGTTAATAAAAAGCTTGATGACCTCAAATTTAAACTATCTTCTAGGTAAAAAGTATATTTCATTGTAGTCCTTGTTTATTGCATAACTTCTATGCAACTCTTTGACAAATTACTATTAGTAAGTCTTTAATTTTCCATAAATCTACGTATCTACTTAGCACTAATGTCAGGACTCAAAACTGACATTACATATCACAAGCCAGATATGTAATTTCTTGTGAATCTTCACAAGCCAGATATGTAATTTCCACATTTGGTATACTCTGAGTCCTGACACTAGTGCTGAGTAGTTACACATGAGTCCTGACGTTAGTGCTGAGTACTCAAGTTACACGTTTGGTATACTCTGAGTCCTGACATTAGTGCTGAGCAGATATGTTACGTTGGGCAAAACTTTGTTGACCTCAATTTTCTCAACTATAAAAAAGGTAATGATCTGTATCTTGCATGGTTTTATGAGACTGGTAATAATTATGTAAATTAGATATTAGCACCTGATATGATAGTAATAACGAAAATTTCATTGTTTTAATTTGAAATTTAAATTTTCCCTTGGTCATTATAGAATCTGGAGGAGAATTGGATATTGTAGTTACCTCAAATAAAGAAGTAAAAGTTGCTGCTGTCCGAGATGCCTTCCAGGAGATCTTTGGCTTAGCTATGGTTGTAGGGGAAGCTGGACAGTCCAATATTGCCCCACAACCAGTGGGCTATGCAGCTGGATTAAAAGTGAGTAATAGAGCACCATTTTCAGGGCATGGAAAGTAGCATTTATTTTTTTAATATTTCTGATAATCTGCTGTCTCTATGGAGCTAATAGGCTTTTACATACTGAAATCAATGAACTTTGCTTTTAGTAGATAACTCTGTATTATTATGAAGATATAGTGGAGTTTTAGTTTAAAAAAAGATCTAAGGTAAGCTTTGATTATTGTGGGAGGGAAAGAAACACTGAGAGAGCACAAAAAGAGAGTAGTTAGTCCTAAAAGTCCTAAACTAGATCTTCTTAATCCAGCGTTAACATTCACATCAATTACTGAGATGATACTATCCCTTGAATCCCATAAACTTTTTATTATCACTATTGATAATGCTTAACAATGTGTAAGTTCCAAGAATTCCATTCTCTCTTTCATACTTTATTTTTCTCGCTTTCTATTGTTACCACCATACAGTCCTGCTCTCAGGTAATCCACCTGCCTCAGCCGCTCAAAGTGCTGGTATTACAGACGTGAGCCACCAAACCCGGCCAAAAAGGCAACTTTTACTTGAATATCTCAAAATTAATATGTCTAGATCTAAACTTATGTCTAAATCTAAATAGAATATGAAGCTCTTTTCTTTTACACACATGCAAGAACAAATGAACAGTTCATTGGCATACAAACATCTCTCCCACCTTGAAAAAAACACAAAGGAAACCTCAACAAATTCTTTGCCCTCTCTTCCTCTATAACTTATGACCTGTTTTGCTTCCTTTTGAAGCCAAACTCCAAAGAGTTGCCAACACTTCTCTCGAATCTTTTTCACATTCTCTTAAATCTGTCTCAGTTAGGCTTTCACCTCCAGCACTCCACTCATATTGCTCTTGGGCTCATGCTGATGTCCTTCATCTTATTTGACCTAACAGAGGCTTTTGAGACAGTTGATCATATACTCCTCTTTAATGCTTTTTTTACTTGACGTCCAGGATACCACACTTTAGTTTTTCCCTCCTGATTGCTCTCTCTTTCTGTGCTTCCTTCGTTGAGTCCTCGTATTCTCTCTAGTCTTCTAACGGTCACCTTCTCCTTATCAGTTCACTCTCAAGATTATCCTATGGCTTTAAATACCATCTCTGTGCTGACAGTTCCAAATTCATATCTCCACGCGAGACCTCCTTGTGGACTCTTGATTTATATAAAAGTTGCCTTTTTGGCCAGGCTTGGTGGTTCATGTCAGTAATCACAGCACTTTGGGAGGCTGAGGCAGGTGGATTACCAGAGGTCAGGGGTACAAGATCAGCCAGGCCAATATGGTGAAACCCCATCTCTACAAAAATACAAAAAAAAATTAGCTGGGCATGATGGCAAGTGCCTGTAATCCCAGCTACTCAGGAGTCTGAGGTAGGAGAATCACTTGAACTCAGGAGGCAGAGGTTGTAGTGGGCCAAGATTGCACCACTGCACTCCAGCCTGGGCAATGAAACAAGACTCCATCTCAAAAAAAAGAAAAAGTTGCCTTTTTGACAACTTTACTTGAATATCTCAAAATTAATATGTCTAGATCTAAACTTTTTTTCTCCACACCTGTTCCCTCTAGCCTTCAACTTAATTAATAGCAGTTCTGTCCTTCCATTTTCTCAGGCAAGAAACCTTGGAGTCAGCCCTGACTTCTCTCGTTACCCACTTCTAATCCATCAAGAAATCTTATTTGCAAGAGACAGTTCTTATGTTTCAACATAACTATGTTCTATAAGGTTGCTACAGATACTGAATTTGTGAATACTGAGTCATTGCTCCCAATGGAGATAAGATTAGAGTCCCTGTGGGCCTCTGGTTACATTTTTGCATCCTGTCAATACATAACTTTGTTGTATGTCTCTTTCTGTTTAAATATATTTTTATACACATACATACATGCAGATATTTTTGATTCATTGCTATTGAACTCTCACAGTTAACAGTACTATAATTATAACTCATGAATTATGAATGCAGCTTATTTAACACACTCATATTTTCTCAGTCAGGTACATCGTAGTCATCTTGTGCTTAGGAACACTAGTCAGCAGTCCAGCACTACACTTGGGGGCCATTTGAAAACAGCAGATAACATCAACAAACACAAAGATGCAAAAAGATGGTAAATAGACCCCCCAAAATGATACCTGTTTACATTATGTCAGCTGAAAGAAGAAGGTAGGGCACTGCCTTGTTCAACCTCAGCTGGGAGTATGTGCATCAGGCAACTCAAATTTCTCATAGCTCTGTGCATGTCCGATTTGAGGTTATAAATAAATTTCAATGTGTAGTCAAATTCGTAATTATGTGGAATCCACAAAAATAATATGATCAGCTATTTATGTTTAAGGAGAAATTCATTTTCATGTATGACATTCTGTATTTTGTTTAAAGGAGCTAATAATACCTTACATTTATTGAGAACATCTCCTGAGCCAGGCACATAGACCCTTTACCTGCATTCATTTAATGCATGTAAAGCATTAGAATGAGGTAATTGACATAGCATAGTTTGGGGAAAAAGTCTGTTACATTAATTATAATTAGTCATTAAACATAAACTCACACTGACACTGGATTATTTTTTATTCTACTAGGTAGTGTTGCATGAGTTTGAGGTGCTCTTTGAGTTGCATTTAGTACTTTATTTAAATAGAATATGAAGCTCTTTTCTTTTACACATATGCATACTCACATACCACAAAACCACTTTTCTATATTAGGGGCTACTAGGGAGTAGTTATACTCTATCTAAATGTAATGTATCATATATAATGTGAATTAAATTATATGTTTTCTGCCTTTTCACTTTTCACAGTGGTCTGTCCCTACACACACAGCAGAGCTGCCAAAAGCACATACACTTTGAAATGCTTCTTTTCTGTAGTAGAGTTCTCTTGAATTTTAGCCCTAGTGTACATTGCCAACAAGACTTTCTTTAGGGGTAGGTGTTTGGATTTAATAAAATTTAGCAAAGCTAACTTATGGCTGTAGGGTTTGAATTTAATCTAGAAATGAAAAAAAAAGTACAGTAAATGGGTAAAATAAGTATGTAGGCATAATGATTGTACATTAAACCAGTTATATATATGTAAGATAAACCATAAGCGTTTGTATGGGTGATTTTTACTTGAAAGACTAGAACAAGTTACAAACTTAGATTGAGAATGTATTTCAAGATTTCCCAAGAGGTTTTGTAAGTTGGAAAGAGTTTATAGGTCTGAGAAGGAAAACTTTTCAAGATTCAGTTGCTGAGGGTAAACTGAAGAAAATCCTAAAATAGGTTATTAGGTTATTAGACAAAATGGTGAATACATTTCACTGAAATTAGAGACTAAAACAAGGGCTTTCTATAAATTGAGAAGCATTATGTAAATGTGATACGGAAGTTGGTAACCTTATTTGATGTAAATTATTGTAGTTTCATTTATCTAGCTGTAATAGGATTTGACAGATTATTTTTGCTATTGATTTTGTCCTTCAAATTTACACATATGAATTCTTTTTCCACAATTTTCAGTTCAAGCTCAAAACTAAAATTCATTGAAACTAATATATAAGAAAGTGATTTGTAAATTTATTGTCTTTTTATTTTTTTCAGAAACAGTAGAGGGAGCTAATGAGAAGAAAAATAAAATTTTTACCGGTTTTTGTTCTTCCCATCAGATTTTATTTGAAGTAAATGGGTTTTCTGAACTAAACTTAAGTTGCCTTTTAGAAATAGGAAATTATTTAAGGAAGTAAATCAGTTCAGCCAAAATTAAAGTTAGGAAGCTTCTAGAACTTTTATGCCCAGTATTAACTTTATTGAAAAGCCAGTTGTATGACTACTGTTTTATATAGTTTTATATTCAACAAATATAATATCTATACGCATTTATGAACATATGTAAAATTTTAACTATTCATTGAACCAAGTTTCTTGGTATAAGCTCTTAGAGTACACTATTCTTCAATTCTAAAATGATTATTTTAATATGGCCTCTAAACTATCTAATTCTCGATCTCTTAAATTGCTAAAAAACAAAATCTCATTCTCAAAACATTGGTAGGGACTAATATTAAAATGCCTGTATTTGTAACTCCAAAAGAGGCCACATTTAATTAATATAAATGATCAGAGGAAAAAGAAAGGCCAGATATAGCCCCATTTTCATCTTCTTACGGATTTTATAAACCTGAAAGAAAATTGACTACCTAGCTTATTATTCTGTCTCTTGAAGGAACTAATTAATTTTAATTAAATATTTTATGAATCCTATGGAGTATAAAGCCCTGTGCTGTAAGATAGTGAAAAATGAACAAACTTAGTCTCTATTCCCTGGGAGCATAAAATCTACGAATATTTTGTTGTAGTGCATAGCTGAGATACCACCTTCAAAGAGTTAGGGGATGAATCTCTAAACATCTCACTAATCCCTTAATAGTTTTTACTGAATTAGCATTTACTTAAGCTTTTTTAAAATTAAAATTTAGCCATAACTACCTTCTAGGAGGAGTGAATTAGGCAAATTTGTAACATCCAGTATAAATAATTAAATTTATCTTATCTGTTACATTGCCTTCAAAATCAACAGCTGCCTCTTTATTTGTTACTCGATTTGGTGATGCCATATTTACACTATTTATATTCTTAACATTGACCACATAGGCCTTCAGAAGCCTTTTTCTTCCCTTTGTTTAGTTTTTTATGTGATAAGTTCTCATTGAACATCTCTTAAGTTAGGCACTGCGCTGGGCACTAGAGATAGAAGAGTGAGCAAAAAATTACACGCTTGATTTTATTGTACTTTAAATCATATCATCTTCATCTTTACAAGCTAGTATCTTAAATTGTTTTACACATTCTCATACAGTTGTCACTTTCTCTTTTATATTTCCGTTGTCTCTGAAATAAATTGAGTTTTCCCGAGATGTATCCTAGCCTTCTTAATTTTCATTTGCATAAGAATTGACCATTTAATCTGATAATCTCTATTGAGCTCTGCTGTCCTTATAAAAATTATCCATGACTACTTTTGTTCAGACTTTTTATCTTGCCTTTTGTACACATGTTCATCACATTGTTCATAGTCACCTTTATGAAATGATTCAGATAAAAGAAACCTTTTCCGTCACTAATCTAGCTTTTAGTTTTCTATTACATAAAATCAGTTCATGATTTTGAGTTATCTGTACAGTGTTCTCAGCCATTCAGTTTTGCTTCCTTAGTGGTAATTATTTGGTTGAATAAGCTTTGGTATAATGTATACATTTATAGCTTTTTAAGTAACTGGTCATTTTGGTGCATGTATATTTAAAGGGAATCAGAAGAAAGAGTAAAATGTATTTATTACTGATATGATTACCTACCTAAAAAATTCAAGAGAGAATTAACTGAAAAACTGGTAGGACTGTTAAAAGCTTTTTATGTAGTAAGATGGCCTCTTGCCAGACCAACATTAAAAAATACATAGTTTTCTTAAATTATTTAATAGTAACAACCAATGAGAAAATGTAATATAAAAATAAACCGTTTCACAAGAGCAACCAACATCATAATGCATGGGGGAGTAATTTGGAAGGTGTACCCCACACTGTTGATACTGAGGAAATGTAATTGTACTTTGTCATTTTTTACTCTATATTTTTCTATTGTTTGAACGTTTACAGTGAGTATACATGTTTGCATATAAATGTATGCATATATTACTTGTATAATCATAAATTAGTATATTTAGTATTAAATAATTTGAAATTGTTTAACCTCTGCCATTGTTGTTTAGGGTGCCCAGGAACGGATAGATAGCTTGCGTCGAACCGGAGTGATCCATGAAAAACAGACAGCTGTGTCAGTAGAAAACTTCATTGCAGAATTGCTGCCTGACAAGTAAGAAGTCTATTATGTTCCTCTTAGGAGCAAAATATAATTGGGTCTGGGAGTTCACACTGAATACTTAGCAAAAAGTGTCTCCTGTTTTATAACCCGAGAGAAAAGTATATTTTGATGCTGGCTATATCACTTAACTAGTGGTGTGTCGTTTGTGGCTTAGCTGGCATTTCTGTCCTTGTTTCTCTTTTTTAATTATAAAATGGCGATGGTCATGCCTGTCTGCTTTCTGAGATCATGCTAATAATTACTTAATAAAATGGCACTAAGTATAAGGTGATAGAGTTGATGTGGATATAATTGACCATGAGGAGCAAACACAGTCATTCACATAGTTATTCAAACTCATGGAGGGTATGGGCAAGAAGGCCTGATGGCAGTCACTAGGTTTGAGTTTCTAGTGAGTGCTATCTGTCCTGTACTCCTAATAGTTTAGAAAAACCTCCAGACAGCATAATTCATCATTGTTTTTGAGGGCTGTGTATTTTTAGTAGGTGGCTTTTTATGGGAAAAATTTTTAATTTGCTGAATTGATTTATATTAAAATAACTTCCCTTTGTTGAAATCTGCCTTCTTTTGTAATTGCATTGTGGTGGTGTTTTCTTTATTTTTTATGTGTTTTATCAGTGTTGAATAACAATGGGCATGGCATTTTGTGGCTTATAATATGCAAAACGAGTCCTCCAACTTTGAGGCATATTGTAGGCCAGTGGGAGAGAAGATATACGTAGTACACAGATGAGCAGTTTTAAGTAATTGTATAAAAAGGAACATAATTTTTTGCTGACAGGAAATGTATAAAATTTCATTGGAGGTAACTCTGGGGAGATAGTGTCAGGTGAAATTCATGAATGATTAGAGCTTGAACTGGATTTTGAAGAAGTGAAACTTGGCCAAATGGAACAAAGTATGTGGAATGTTCTGGGTAGAGAAAAGGTTTGAAGGTAATTGAAATGTATTCTGGGATCAGTGATTGTATCAACTTGGTTGAAGGTTTGTTGGATGGGAAATCAAGCGATGACATGGGGACAAATTGTGAAGAGCTCTGAATTCTACATTGATAAGTTTCAACTTTTTATGTAAGCACTGAGAAACTCTCCAGTGATTATTGTGTCATTTTTTTATCTCTGTTAACTATTACTGTTTGTTTAATAGTTAACTTTAGAAATTACAATGTGTCTTTTTGATGTATTACATTATAATAAAAATTAGAACTACTTTTAGTACTATTCACTCCCTTTTCACCTTTTGCAGTATCATTGTTGAGTATTTTAATTCTGCATGTATTTTAAACTCTTAAAATATAACTAGTAATGTTCTTTGCAGTCAGTATTTGTTTGTTTACCCTCTGAATTCTTTCCTGAATTTTTGTTTTTCTGTTTGGGGTCATTTTTCTTCTAAAGGAAGCCTAAAGTACTTCCTTTGATACTACATTATAGTTCAGAGCTGCTCACTACCAGTTCTCTCAGCTTTTCTTTGTTTGAAAGTGCTTTAATTCACCTTTATTTTTGCTGGATGTAGAAGTCTAGATTAGCAGTTTCTTTTCTTTCAGCACTTTAAAAATGTCGTGATACTGTTTTCTGGTTTCCATCATTTCTATTAAAAAGTCAGCTCTCCATCTTCTTGTGTATTGTCTCTGTGAAGATACATTGTTTTCTCCAGATGGTTTTAGGATTTTCTTTGTCATTTTACTTTTTGCAGTTTTAGTATGGTATGATTATATACATTTGCTTGCTTGCTTGCTTGCTTGCTCTCATAATTTTGTGTGTGTGTGTATGGATTCACTGAGCTTCTTGATTCTGTGGATTAATGTCTTCAGTTTTGGAAAATTCTTTGCAATTATGTCTTCAAAACTTGTTTCTAGCCCATTTTCTCTCCCTTCTCTTTGTAGGACCTTAATTATATGCCCGTTCACTTTTGACAGTGTCTCACATTATCAGGTTTTTTTTTCCCCTCACTCTTTTTTTTTCTCTCTTGTTCTTTAGTTTTGACATTTTCTGTTCACCTGTCTTCAGGTTCACTAATCCTGCCTTCTGTTGTGTCCAGCCTGTTGTTAAACTCTTACATAGAGTTCTTACCTTTTAAAATACAGGTTCAATTTATCTCTTGAATACCTATATCTTTTAATCTAGTTGCACTTTCTTTACCTCTCTTTTTTTGATTATCTGAACCATAATTACTTTTAAATCCTCATCTACTAATTCTAGTATCAGGGTCACTTGTGGGTCTGTTTTAGTTTCCTTTTTCCTTTTGGTCTGAATATTTGGTGCTGTCTCTCTGAATGCCTAGTAATCTTTGAAAGCCATTGGTTAGAAAACAAAACAAAACTCTAGAGTCTTTAGGTGATGTTGAGAAGGTTCATCCTTTCCTCTGTAGTAATAAACACAATTGTAGGGGTGTAAGAGGGGGCAGGGTAATGTAGTATACGTTAGTCACAGTCTGAGCTGAGTCAAGGCTAGGTTGGAGTTCTAAGGTATATTCACTGGCATCATAGAAGAAACTCCCCTTATACCTTCAGTAACTCTTTTTAGGATGTCCACACTTGAAAGCTTGGTTAGTATGTTATTCACCATAGACATTATTGTATGCAAATTATGCAAAATAAAATTTGGCTAAGCTTGACTTTATGGAGGCTTTACAAATACATTATCTTGACTGAGAAAGTTGTAGTAAAATACAAAATATCTATTAGTCCACCAAATAAAATAAATGTCATTATTTAATGTTTTAACTTTTAAACACAGTTTTAGGATATGAGTACTGTAGACATTATACAGTGCCATTTTAGTATTCAGCAAAGTTGCTTATGTTACTCTATATATTACTTTATTGTTTTTTTGAATGTGTAAATAAAAGTCTCCTAATCTGTTTTATATTTCATTGCGTTTTATTAGATTTACATTAAAAACTAGAGACTGAACATTTTTCTGCTTCATATCCTTTTATTGATTAAATTCATGTTTTAAGGGTGTTTGGTTGTTTCATGATTTGGGTTAGCTAAAATTTGGGTGGTACTACAGTTGTTTTCACTTAAGTCATTTTTAAAATTTATTATTTTGTATAATATATACATCTCTTTAAATGAAGAGAAGTTTCCTGGATTTCGTGAGTATGTTTTCAAAGACTGACTCATTGTGAATAATTCAAAAATTATGATTAAAATTTATTAGTAATGAAGAGAGTATTTGTTATTATTTCCTCTGAATGAGCTTAGTTTTTAATTTGCTAGTAACTTAGCTAGTTGGGTACATATTCATAATAGAGTTGGTATGATAAAATTTCCCGTATTTTAGCAAGTGACAATTGAAAAATATTACTCATTATAAGCTGTTTGCATATGCAATGTATATAAATTTACCTGTTGCATATTTGAGTGCCCTTACTTTAATTATTCTCCCTTCCCGTGGAAGGGAAGCTTTTCATGATAAGTAATTTTCAATTATTTTTTCTATGTGGTTATTTTCTGTTTTTTCCCTTTGATACAGCAGAGTACTTTTATCTGTTGTTTTAATGAATTGCCCTCTTGCAAGTTAATAAGAAAAAGATTTCCTTTTTGAAATTTGCTGTTCTATCTGAATAATAATACTTATTTTTTCTTTTTGTCTATTCACGATAAGTTTTATTTGGCATGCAAATATTTGAAACTCAGAATTCTGTTGCAGATGGTTCGACATTGGTTGTTTGGTGGTTGAAGATCCCGTCCATGGCATTCATCTAGAAACATTTACACAAGCCACACCAGTGCCTTTGGAATTTGTACAGCAGGTTGGTTTTCTCCGTTGCTTTTTCATTATGCTCCAGAGAAACTTGCAATATTGTTTTCATAATAAAAATTTGTGTTTGATTTTTTGTTAGAAATGCATTCTTGATTTTGTTTTAGTCTTTTTTCTTTTGGTATTTTTCTCTGCTTTTTAATTTCCTGGTCCTTGTATGTTGTTTTAGTACCTTCCTCCTTTTGTTTTCAGGCTGTCTATGAAAGGTAATACATTACATGGTTAATCATTATTTCTCTCATTTGTTTCTTTGTTTTACTCTGAGTGCAGGAAAAGATTTACCTTTTCTGCTTGTTTCATGTCCACTTTTCGTTTGCTTTCCCTTATCTCACATTTCATTTCTATTGTTATCTCCATTTCCCTTTTCTTTGATTTGATTGTCTTCTTGTTCATCTTTAGCGAAGTCAACATTAGAAACCTTATAGGCACCTGTCTTTAGGTTTTTTGACTGAAAAATGGACCTAATAGTGTACTTATCCACACAGTTTGCAGGAGAATGTAGGTATAAATGATAAGGCTTATTCCTCTTTTTTTCGTATGTTTTCTCTAATCCTTTCATGAACAAAAAGGAATATAAATATATACATGCGTTGAAATCTCTGTGCTCTTAAGGGATATTCTACTGACTTTTTTCTGTCATTAATTTCATAAAATTTTTGTTACAGTTATACTTTGTACATTGTTAAATATCATTTCAAAACTGTCTTTTAAACTTAATTGGGACTTGAGGGCCTTTGAGAATCTAAGAAAACTACTGGGCTCTCTCCCAGGAAAAATGCATGTATTTGTACTTTCATAGAATTGTGGCATATGTGTTCACATAATCCCTAAAAGTAACATCTGGCCTACCTAGACTTTACAATTTAGAAAGGGGACTAAGAATTGATGCTTGGAATTTGAAATTTTATTGAAACTTTTATTTACACCATTATTCCTTTTCAGAAGTTCAAGAAAACCTTTTTATAGATATTAACATTAAACTCATTTCAATATGAAAGTCATACTGTGTATACTGTTATGCCAATAAATTAGAAAAATTAGGTAAAATAGTAGATTTTCTAGGAAAGTATAAATTTTGCCATAGTTAAGAGTAAGTATTAGGTTGAACCGAATGACATTGTTGCCTTTGATGATAAGAAACAGTTAAATAGTGTCAGTTTCATATGATTTAACCTACTTGAAGCATTACAATGGAAGAACTTTATGAAACTAAAAAAAATAATGGTGTTATAAGTGAGTTCTACAAAATGTTCAGAGAAGATGATTCTTGTGCTTTATGAAGTGTCAAAAAGAGAGGTAGAGAGTTTTCTAATTCATTCTGTGAGACTAGCCTTTTTTAACTTCAAATGAAATTATAGTCCAAAGAGCTAAATATCAAAACCGTTGGTAAAATTAATAAATAAAATTGAGAAATGTATCAGAAGAACATTGTATCCTAACCATGAAAGGTTTGTCCAAAGAACAGC
Source organism: Plecturocebus donacophilus (assembly GCA_004027715.1). Classification (NCBI taxonomy): domain Eukaryota; kingdom Metazoa; phylum Chordata; class Mammalia; order Primates; family Pitheciidae; genus Plecturocebus; species Plecturocebus donacophilus. Next base: position 94,226 of record PVKP010002635.1, read on the forward strand.
AGAATGGTTCAACAATAGTAAATTTACGTAATTCAATACATGAATATCTGCATTGAAGGGAGAAAAAAGATTTCAATAGCATTGAAGGTATTTGCTAGAAAGAATCATACTGATAGCTCTTAGCTAACTAGTATTAGAAGGGTATGTGTGTACCACAAAATCAAAGCAAACTTCAGATCTAATAAATAAAACACTGGAAGCGTTCTAATTATGAGGATGCTCCTGTCACTGCCACTGTTAACATTGCTGTAGATCTGGGGTCAAAAACAGCCAAATCTGGCCTGCCATCTGTTTTTGTAAATAAGTTTTATTGGAACACGCCCATGCCAGTTTGCTTACTTACTGTTTATGGCTGCTTTTGTACTACAGCAGCAGAACTGAGTAGTTGGAACAGAGAATGTCTGGCCCACAAAGCCTAATATATTTACCATCTTGGCTCTTTTCAGAAAAAGTTTGCTGACCCCTGTGCTAGATGTCTGACCATTGCAAAGGACAATTTTTGTCTTGTTTTAAGGAATGTATATTGGAAAGAAGTAGACTTGAAAGAATGAAGTGGACTTGTGTGTACTAGTACTGAAAGATAGCTATTACATACTGCAGAGTGAAAGTCAAAACCAGCACATCTAGTATGATCCCATTGACTAGCAGGGGTGTGTGTGTGTGTGCTTTAAAATTTTAATGAGAATAGGGAAAAAGGACTGGAAAGATACACAGCAAACTGTTAATAGTAGTTAATTCTAAATAGTGGTATTCACAGGTGTTGTTTGGTTTTTACTTTGCTTTTTATTCTGTTTGTTTTATTTTGTGTCATTTGATTTTAAAATTTAGAAGATACAAAACTGTGTGCATTGAAACGTCTTCTTTTTAGCCTCAGGTATTCAGCTCTCCTCCCCGTTTTTTTTTTATTCATTCTGAAATGTTTTATGCTTCTTTATTGTTGGAAATTTTTAATTTAAGGGAATAGAAATCAGTCCTTCAGGGAATTTTAATTGTCAGTATAAATATTAGTAAAAATCTGGAAATAAATTTCTTACAATTCATGCTTGTTAAATTTAAGCATAAATGATTCCCCACCCCCATAAACAACCCCAGCTGTTCTGGATTTTTGCCAGTAATATCAAATACCTTGTTTCTAAAAAGTATGATCCTTGGCCTAGCATCATAAGCATCACCTAGGAATTTGTTACAATGCAGATTCTCGGGCCCTAACACAGGACTAGTGAATCAGGAGCTGCATTTTCAGAAGATACTCAGGGGATTCATATGCATGTGCATGCCATAGTTTGAGAAGCACAGTTTAACTGGTGTCTCTGAGGACCCTAGCAATGTATCTACTGTCTGTCTTCTTTGAAATACAGTGAAATACTGATACTGTAGTAGATACATTGAAGAGAATACTTAGAGCAGGGGTTCCCAGGTGCCGAACTGTTTGCATCATATGTACTTGGAAGCTATTTTATGTATGTAATACTGTACTGTTTCTCTTGGAACCAGCTGTAGAGTTTCCAATTCAGTTATCTTAGTGGGACATGAGAAACTTGTTATTGTTAAAAAAGTAACAAGAGCTCCTCAGGTAATTGTAATACAGAGCACATTTTGTAGTCCTGTATAACTGTATAGATCCATTCTACACGTGGCTATACTCCTCTGGACAGAAAAACCACATCATTCTTGGATGTCAGACAATGAGTTTATTCTTCTCTCATTTCTTTGTAGATGTATAAATGATTTGAAAGGGGAGCAGATGTGAGTTGGGTCAACTAGGAACATTGCATTAGTGGTTGATGTTGTCCTGGACTATAGATTATTTGATACATATCAACATGTTAATCACATTTCCAGAGATAATTTCCATAATTGAGCAACTCTTTTCTGAATGGGTTTCAGCCTTAATTTGCAGTTTTCCTCTTTTTGGTTGAAATTTTATTACTATAAAAGGATAACTTTAACACTGATTTTAGTACCAATCTTACTGTTAAACTGAAGTGACACTTAATTTAGAACTAGAACTTCTGACTATTAGCCCTGTTAATGGGGATATTTTTTTAAAAGTAGATGTGTGTAGTATATTGCTTGTTTTCTAGCCTTGTTATTTGATATAGTCCATAGCCTTGCTGTGTTTCTCAGAGTTTGTCATAATCTATATTTAAAATAACACGAAACACTTTGAAACGTCACTTATAGCTAGTTTGATATTTTAAAATGTATTAAAAGTAATAGCAGTTTCATCTTTCCATAGGCTCAAAGTCTAACTCCCCCGGACTACAATCTGAGGTGGTCAGGCCTTTTGGTGACAGTGGGTGAAGTCCTGGAAAAGAGTTTACTGAATGTCAACCGGACTGATTGGCACATGGCATTTACTGGCATGTCTCGTCGGCAGATGATCTACAGTGCAGCCAGAGCGATAGCAGGCATGTATAAACAGCGCCTGCCACCCAGGACAGTGTGAGAGGAGTCTCACCTGGGAGACAGATTTTCCCCCACTTTTGGCTTGATGTTAAAGAAGCGGCTATACCTTCTTAAACTGGATGGCTTAAATGAATCCAGTTGTTTTTATCATTTTCCTGTAGGCTGCAATTTTTCTTTTTCTGAAGAGGCATCGTGTCATTCCAGTAGACAAAAAGAAACAAATCCTTTTTATAATCATTTCACCTATCATAGTTCTCAAAAAAGAAAATATACAAATATATTTACAGAACAATTTAATATACCAGATTTTTAAAGTGGAAATTCATGTGCAGAAACATTTAACTTAATGCCATGTCCTTGATTATTTTGTTCTTTAAAGAAAACGTTAAAGAACATGTTGATTGAATGTTTATAAAAGCATGAATTCTTTTTGCTTCATCTCTTTCCTGCCAGTCTTTGACGCCTTTTGTATGTGCACATGATCTCAGGGCTGATGCTGAGCAGCCTGCTAAACAGTCACCAAAAGACAGCTACTCGTAGGGAGCTGTTCCACATTTCTGTACATGTTTTCAATAATACGGGCCAAAATAATGGAATTGGTCATTTTCTTTTGCTGTCATAATGTGCACGTATAGTTTGGAAAATTATACTTTTTTCAATTTTAAACATAACTTTTGGCATTTCTCAGATTTATACTATGAACATTGGGGTAATACATTTTATTTTTTCATGCTGTATGACAGCTAAGGGGCAAATGATTCAAGTGTATTTTAAATCAGAAGTATTCAGATTTTTTTTGTGTAATGCTATTTAGTACTTCCAAGAATAAACGCTGACAACAGCCATTCTTTCTGCTTCCACTCATAATCTCTAAATGTAGTGATAGAGACATTTTTGAGAGAGGATTACTTTATTGCTTATGGGATAGTATGTCTTTTACTTTAATTAAGGTTACTTATTATTTGGTTTGCCTTAAGCATTACTTTTCTAACTTTGTGCCATTTTGCCTTTACTTTTTATGGATGTTTTCAAAGAAACTATTTTATATTCAATCTAGTTTATTTAGTCTATTGTGTTTCTATTTAGTGGAAGCCTTTTTCCCCTCAAATAATATATTTTAACATTTTTGGAAATAATTAAATGTTTTTTTTCTTAATACTGTTGAACTCTGTATATACAAGTTCAAACAACTTTTTTGAAGATAGTTTCTTACATAAATGTAATTTAAGTTTTTTACTCTTCTATACAGTTCTTTAGATGTAAAAGAATTAGCACAATCTCTGGCAGTTTTATAAAAGATGTTGAAGCTCTTGTCCTGCACTGTCTTTACATATAAGGTTTGCTTTGTATTAATTCCACTTCAAGTAATTATCTGGTTTCTGCTATTTTTTTACTTGAGATTAAGAAGAATGATTATTAAATTTGAAAATATGTACATTACTTTCCAAGCACTGTATAATGACTGTTCAGTGAATATTAGTCTTTGATGTCATTAAAAGTCATGAGAGACAGAAGAGAGAGGTAACAGGTTGCTTTGGTGCACTTTCTCCAGGAGTAACAGGGACAGAATACTTTCTTTTTCCGTCTTCAAGAGTAAAAGAAGCTTTTCTCTACCATTTGCTTCTACACTTTATTTAAAAAAGCTATCCTTTTCTATTAGTGTTTCATCATGGCAATGACATGATGACAGAAACAGTCTTTCATTACAGACTGAAGGGAAGCATGTCCTTAAAATAGTTCTTGTACTTTCTCTCCTATTACAAGGAAATTTTACAGATCCTAAAAATATATTAATTTTTCTTTGATTTTTATTTTACCAAGTCACAAATGTCTTTTTTGATGTTTTGAGAATTGTTCTCATAGAATCATAAACACTGACATTTCATTAGATGATGATTTTCCTAGAATCCCCAAAAAGCAGCGGTAGAGTTATTCCATGGCTTGGTTGAAGCTTGATAATTTTCCTGCCCCTGGTGACCTGGTAAGCCTTCTGCTCTTTTGAACAGTGTGAGTGGATGAGGAGGATTAGAGATGGGCAGATGGAAGAGAGAAATACATGAACTGGTCTGGCCTCTCTGGTTCTTTTTTTGGCCCAGAGGTTTTCAAAAGCAGCAGAGCATGACTGATTTCACATGCTCAGCTTTCTCAGCCTTTTGTTTATTTTGTTGTCCTTAGATTTCCCTGTTATAAAAGGGGCAAGAAAAGTAACTCATTTTCTCTAACACACCATGCCAGCTTAGCCAGGCAGTCTTAGTGGTGGTGTTTAGGCATAAGATATGCTGATCATATTCAGGCCACTAATCATCCAGCCTGAGTGTTCTGTTCTCTTTCTGCCCATTTCCTCGTAACTGTTGTGCTAGCCTTGGCAGCGGGGAGTGCTGTTTGCTTTTGTTCTCCCTCTGTCTTAGGAAAATCCATCTTTAATACTTTACCACTGTTGAGTTTTGTGATTTTTTTTTTTCTTCTGAAGAGCTCCTGGTTATTGAATTTTATATTTTAATCCAAATTGAATTTTATAAGCTTGTACACATATATTTAATTAGTGTGAAAGAAAACAGAAAGAATCAGGAAAAGGAATTTAACATCAACCTCAGTTGACAAGGTGCTCAGATTATTCAATCCAGGATCCACCATTTCTTAGGTTTTTGAGACAACCCTAGACCTAAACTGTCACAGACTTCTGAATGTTGAGGCAGTGCTAGAAGTTTCCTCTTCTGAGTCTGTTGTTATTACTTTCCCATTCTTTGTTCCTCTTTCTTTTGAAGATTAATAAAGTTGAAAATTGAGGTGGATAAATATAGACAAAAAGATAGTATGATAGTATAAGTATCTAAGAATACAGATGCAAGTGTGTTATATACAGTCATTCAAAGTTAAGCAAGATAGTAATTACTCAGGGTTAACTAAATTACTTTAATATGCTATTGCATCTACTCTATTCCTTGGCTGGAAAAAATTATAAACAGAACTTTGTAATTGGGAAGCCAAATTGATAATATTCTGTGTTCTAAAAGTTGTTGGGCTATACATAAATTATTAAGAAATATGGATTTTTATTCCCAGGATATGATGTTCATTTTATAATATTGCACAGGATGATGTATTGGATAAAATCAGTTTTATAAGTATGTAAATATGTGATAAATAAATAATGCTTTATTTCTAAAGTTGTATAGTGATTTTTTCAATGCTAATTTATATTAAAAGGACCCATATTTCTTTTTTATCTAAATTTCTTACTGGCTGCCACGAATTCTTGTACAACAGCAACTTAACCACCATCTTTCTAGTGGAACTATAACATTCACATAGACAAGAGTTGCTAACTTCAGAGTCAAAGAACTAAAACTATTTAGAGGAGAGGATATGTTACAGATAAAGATAATAGGCAAGAAGTTCAGGCTTATGGTCGTGAGGATACTTCTTGAGTATTGGGTTTTTGAGTAGTTTTATTTCTTAGAGTAGTTTCAGTTCACAGCAGAATTAGGAGGATGTACATAGCATGTACATCCCCTTCCCTTGCATGTACATAGCTTCTTTAGTCATTATCAACATTCCCCACCAGAGTGGTCCATAATCAATGAACAATAAACAATTGATGAACCTGCATTGACCTATCATCTCCCACAGTCCATAGTTTGTTTACCTATGAAACCATAAGGTTTCAGTCTTAGTGCTGCACGTTCTTGTGGGTTTAGGCAAATTTATAATGACATGTATCCATCATTATAATATCGTAGGAGATTTTCACTGCCCTAAAAACTCTCCGTGTTTTTCTGTCCCCCCAAGCTTCTGGCAACCACCAAACTTTATAGTGTTGAAAACTTTTTAAGTCTCTATAGTGTTGCCTTTTCCAGAACGTTAATATAATCAGAATAATATAGTATGTTGCCTTTTCAGATTGGCTTCTTCCATTTAGTAATACATATTTAAGATTCTTCCATGTCTTTTCATGGCTTGATAACTTATTTCTTTTTAGTGTTGAATAATAATCTATCGTCTGGATGTTCCACAGATTACTTACCTGTTTGCCTACTGAAGGACATCTTGGTTGTGTCAAGTTTTGACAATTATGAGTAAAGCTGTTACAAACGTCTGTGTGCAGGTTTTTGTATGGACTATTTTTAGCCCATTTGGTTAGTAAATACCAAGGAATGCAATTGCTGGATGTATGATAAGAGTATGCTTAGTTTCATAAGAAGCCACCAAACTGTCTTGTATAGTGGCTGTATTCTTTTTTTTTCCAGTTTATTTTGTGCTATATTTGATATTTTGAGTTTATGATCCCAGGACAAGAGATTTTTGTCTTGATTTGGCAAGATTTGGGGCAGGGGAGGGGAAGATATCAGAAGACAAAAGAATATTGATTGGGGGAAGGGGCTGCTGGGTGGGGTTTCTTGGTTGGTTGACAGAAGACAACAATATTGTTTTAAATAGACCAGAAAAAATACTAGTTCTGGGCCTGGGAAAGGCCTTGTTTGTTTGTATTTAATTTCAGAATTAACTGGAGAACAAAAATGATTTGGCAATAAAAACAAAATTGACAAAATAATATCAAGAAAGTTTACAAATTTACAGAGGAAGGAAATCTTATACATTACCCTAATGTGAACTTATTTTAAGAATTAAAAATCGTGAGACCAGCCTGATCAACATGGGGAAACCCCATCTCTACTAAAAATTTGTACAAAATTAGCTGGGCGTGGTGGCACATTCCTGTAATCCCAACTACTCAGGAGGCTGAGACGGAGAATTGGTTGAACCTGGGAGGCAGAGGTTGCGGTGAGCCGAGATCATGCCATTGCACTCCAGCCTGGGCAACAAGAGCGAAACTACATCTCAAAAAAAAAAAGCAGTAAGGAGTGAGGACCTAACATTTGTATAAGTTTCTATTGTTAGGCACTGGAGTAGAAACTTAAACCAACATTTTATTAAGCCTGCAGATTTTATTAATCCTATTTTTATAGATAAGGTAACTGAACCTTAGATTAAACTACTTGCCCATTATCACAAAACAGATGAATCACAGAAAACTCAAAACAGTACGTGACTTGCTGAACTAGCCTCTTTCCTGCCATTGTGACTATTTACTTCAGGAAGTTATGGGTACATAATAAATCCTATAAATATTTATTGAATGAAAGTGAATTCAAAAAATGGCTTGAGGACTTTTCCTTACTATACTTTTAATGTTACACTATTATGTTTAGTGAAAAACTATTTTTACTCCATATTTTTCCTTTGAGTTTGAAAATGCTGTTGTGGGCTTTTCTGCTGGTATGAAAATACGTTCTTGACATTTGGATATCCTCACAAATCTGAGAAGCCATTAACTAGGTTTGAGTATCATTTTTAGGATAAAAGCCACAAATGTTCTCTAGTGACATCAGGAAGGTATTTGAAGAAAATTTCTTGTTAAACTAGTCTTCAAGCAAGGTACTGACCACATGCCTTTTAAAATACTTAAAAATTAATTTTGTTATTGACATGTGCGTGTAGGAAACTACATAAATCACAAATGAATGATCGCAACATGGATACACTCAGGTAACTACTGCTCTAAGAAAAAAAAAATAGACCAGCCTCCCAGAGCACCCTTAGGCCTCCTGAAATCACAGTCCCCACCATCCCTGCTAAGATAACCACTGCCTTAAATTTTAACAGAGATAGTTTTGTTAGTTGTTGAATTCAATATAAATGGAATCCTAAGATATGTTCTCTTGGTTTGTACCTGAAATCCTGAAACCTGTGGCAGGCCCTGCACTCCAGTTTCTATCTCCATACTCCTGCGAATCTGTCAAAATCTCCATTTCTTACCATCTCAGCCACTGCTTTTATATCTCACAATGTTCTTTGGGGGCCATATGTTGCCAGGCTTCTGCCCTTTGTTGTTTCTCTTCTGGACCTTGCTCCTACAAATTCTCATTTATTTGGTAGCTTTTTGATTATTTTAAACATGTCTTTCATATGATATTTATCTGGCTTTTTCATTTGTTTCTGGTGAGAAGTTGGATCTAAAAAATCTAGTTCACCCTTGCTAGAAGTGAAACTTACTTTGTTTTTTAAAGGATGGCCTTTGGATCTTTAAGCATACCAGGGGCTGAGGGGCGGGAGGTATAGGGTTTATGATTTAATAGAACTTTTGAAATGAATAGTTCTTTGTAGAAATTGGTCACATTTCAAGTAGGTTCATTTATACTGTAATGTGTCAGTATAAGTGGGACTGTAGAGGAATTAGCTTTTGTACACAGCCAGGTCACACTTCAGCCTGTATACCTGCACACCTCCGAGACGTTCCCAGGGGAGGAGGGAGTCACAGGTGCGTGAAGGATTGTTGACTGCTGATGGTGGCTTTTGTGATGGTGTAGCTACTTATCCTGAAATCTCCTTGCCTCATCTGCTTCTGTGTAATTAGTATTATTACTGTATAAATTCAATAACAATTGCTAACAGCCAAGTGGTTTCTATGTGTGACACCTTACTATCTATGTAGTTCCAAATTTCTTTTTGTAGTTCTTTAAAATAGGTGATGATATTTTTGTTTCACACATTTAACAAAAGATTGTACCACTAGAATATAAGCCCCCTGAGCACCGGCACCATGGTTGTCACATCTGCCACTATACCCCAGTGCCTCACACACTGATAAATATTAATAAAAAGTTAATATTTTTTAAATAAAGGAACTTAAGTCTGTTTGACCCTGTAGGCCATATTCTTTATGTACTGTGCAGTGTAATTGTTAACCAATGTTTTAGTTTTTTAAATAAAAACATTTCAAAAATGCCACATGCAAGTCTGACTTTAAAGGACTTTGAATAATAAATTAACAATGTAGAAGGAGATTGAAATTGACCCAGAGAAGATGGTCCAATAGAGCCGCTCAGCTTCTGACAGGAAACTACTGAAGGATGGAAGAGCTCAAGGATAGAAACCTTGGATTTGAAACTAGTGCTCACCACTGGGCAGGAATGAAATTTCAAGCAGGTTTTTATCCCTTTCAGCCTCAGTTTCTGCATCAGTAAAATAGAGGTGTGGATGCCACAGGTACAAGACTGTTGTGAGAAATAAAGGAAGCAATATATGTACTTTGTTCCTGTGAGTCTATTTCTTATGAACATCTCCCCACACTGAGTATGCTTCTGCTGTTTAAAAACAGGGATTTTTCATGAAATGTGGGCCCAAAATGCTAGCCAGCTGGTTACAATTGCCTGTTTTAATGCTGGAGAATTAACTTTTGGGCTTACCGTGAGACATGCCAACCTCTACTCCAGGTCCTTCTTATGGAGTGAAGGTCTTAATTTTTCAATAGCACTTTTGTGTTATAATTTGACAGACGTATTTGTGAAAACCCTTGCTTTCTGTATAATTTTATAGTAGAGAAAACAGAAGTTATGGGAAAAGATGGGATTAGGGACAGATCAATAATAACCTGTATAACTTTGAAATCAAGCACTAACAAAACTTATAATAACTTTAATTAGAATATTAGCACAAAATTTACAACATTTTATGTTTCTAATAAATACAACAGAAGAGGCCTTTACCTTTATGAACAAAAAAGGTGAAGGTAGATTGATGGAAGGCAGTGATAAAGGATCGAGCATGCTGAGCTGTGAAAAAAGAACAAAATACAGAAGGATGAGGGAGAACTGTGCAATGAGCACTTCCAGACAAAGCTGGAGCCTCATCTAAGCCAAAAAGGAGAACACGGGTTGATGGGCATTGAATGTTTGTGATTTTGCATTTAGATGCTACTACTTAGGTACATGAATCAAAAAGACCTCTAGGTTATACAAACAACGTTCACCCATTTACCAGTTTTGTTTAAGCTAATTGTTACAGAAACATGAGCTGTAGCAGAGCAGACTGAACTTGCTATTTATCTTATAACCATTAGAAACTAATTACCACTATACATAGAAGCCTTTTGTAAACCACCATGGAAAAGTCAAAGGCCTGTAGTGTAGGGGTCAGGCAAGCAATAGAAGTGAGCGAGGCATACCCCATCTACAGGGGACAGGCATGCTGCATTTCAGCCTACTGTTGCCATGTGGGATGGAGGACTTGGGTATGGCCAAATCATTTGATTTTTCTCCCAGTGAATTCAGATATCTGGATTTTTAGATAAAATTACCCGATTCCTGAAACCCTAACCAAAATATGACAGAGGGCTGGGATTCACTTTGGGCTCCCAGTTGTGACCTTAGGAAAATAACAAACTGTACAAAACCATTAATACCTGTGAAGTCTCCAGAGAGCTTTAAAATATGAGCATTATGATGGTTGTACATGGCGTGGCCTCAAGGGGTGGGTTTGCACAAACTGAACTCAAGATCATGGGAAGCTACTTAATGTGTATTCTAGATATATTGAAATTAGAGTTAAATTCAGTTGTCTGTCATGTAGATTATCCACCGTTCCTTGTTATTTCCCTATCATTGGGCTGTTTCATTTGTGCTTTCTCCCAAAGAGTGAAAAAATTAGTTTCCTTTTGAGTTTGCAGAGTTGGTTTGTCCAGGATACATGCAAACACTTAGTGAAAAATTAGAGCCTAATGCAATTGCCTCAAACTCTTGCTGTAACTTTTCCCCTTATCACTACGTTATTTAACATGAAAACGATGTGTAGAAAAAAGTTCAAGTGTTTCTAATAAACATAGCTAATTGGATTCTCAAGTCTCTTCTGTGACATAAAAACTGAAATAGTTTTGAAGCTGAAACACCAATTAATAGGGCTAGTCATGGAAAGAACACTTACAGGAGCAGAACTTAATACCACATCTTTAGATTTGCGTAATGGTTTGTTGGCAAGCCCGATCTTTTTCCTCTGTTTCTTTTGCCTATGTTAAGTGCTCTAAAAGGGTGGAGGCAAGTATTCTTGTCAGCAGAGACTTGGCAACTAAAGTCTCCTTCCTGGTCCCCTGTGCCTTGCTTCAGCCTCAAGACAGTGAGACAGCCGGCCACTCAGGCAATGTTTTATGAATCTGATGCTATGGAATGGAGGGCAGTAAATTAGGGGAAGCTGGAATTCGCCTGTCTGTTTCAGAACGCTCCATTTGGGGTATATGAAATGTGTGCTGCCAGCGGGAGTTTCTGAGACAAGATGATGAAGTGGCAGTTTGCTTATATGATTTTATTTTTTCAGCTGACTTGGCCCCAGTAGATATATAGGAGGTGAGAGGGGAAAAAAATGATTAAATTACCTAGTAGTAAAAACACACTTTCCCCCTGCTTCTAAGTAGGAAACTAAGGAATGGTCGACAAATATTTCCATGAGGTAATAACTAATCCTTGAATAAGCTTCCATTAGCTAAAAAAAAAAAAAAAAAAAAAAATCAGTTTATGCCATATGCAAGTGAAAATGTGCACCAAATCATGATGGAAAGTATAGATACATTCAGCATGAGATCAGAGAAATGAACTGGATTGCCCCTTTTCATGGTTCCTGCAGGAATCTATCATATTGTATCTGCCATACTGTATATGTATGTTTACAGTCATCCCTCAGTATTGGTGGGAGATGGGTTCCGGAATTCCCATGTAATCAAAATCCACTGCCTCATTAGTCCATGGTCTTCCAGAGAGCAGAGGAATTGTGTGATTTTTGGAGTATAGCTGAATTACCTGAGGTAGCCTTTAAAAACTCAGCTCCCATGCTAGGGAAGTTCTCAGAGATGCAAGGTAGAAAGTGTCTTTTCTCAAAGAAAAGTGAAACTTCAAAAGCATTTAAGAACCCTTATCTTAGAAACCAAAGGATGCCTGCTGAGATTGGCCTTCTGAATTACAGAGAGACTGACACCTTCTGGTCTCTCCTGGTAAATCTGGGGTTGGTTGGTAGGAAGAAAGGATTTCTTTAGCCTTAGTGACTGAAGACTGTTCACCCTGTCACTAGAGGGCACCAGTTGCACATCAAATGTCTAATATGTAGGCGTCAATGCCCACAAACCCTCTTCAAATACAGCAAAATGTCAAATGGAAATGGCTTGTAATAAGGTGGTTCCCTAGTGTCCCTGTTCTTATTTACCCCATTTCTGCTGCTGAAAGGAGCATTCTAAATTTGACTTTCTAGTGCTTTCAGAATTTAATTCAGAACTCTAATAAGTTGCAGATGAGAAAAATAAATGTTTTTCACAAGACTACATGATGGCACAGTACTAACTTTGCTACCATTTATCTGGCTCTTGCCATGTGCTGGGTAATATGTGAAACCTTATAGGAATTTTTTCATATGGTTTTGTTTCAGATTGTGCAACAAATCAAAATGGTTGCTATCAACCGGAAGTCTCCCCTATAAGCTAAAATATACTCTTCAGTATAGAGTATAGATATGCCTCTAGATAACCTCCAAGTTGAGTTTTTTTGTTGAACTTTTACAAAGAAAACTGCCCATGCATTTAGTTTGTGTAACTCTTCTCTACCTGGGATTGCACCGTGTGTTTTAAGGAAGCTGCCAACTTTCTACTGGCTTTGCCTTAGGTACTGCACCACTGTGCCAGCCCTTTCTTGGGTTTACACCGGGGAAACCAGGCTCATTGTTTCTCATCTGTGATGCTTCCCTCAACCCACAGTTATGTTTTCACAAAGAAAAAGAAGGAAGTCAACATTCACCCCAGGACCATTTGATTCTGTTGATTGCTGACAGGTGTTGTGTTCTGAATAGCATTAGAGACTCTGTCCACCTCAGACGTACCCAATATCAGGTCAGCTATAATCTGTGCCTGATGAGAGGTCACAACATTTCGGCTGTGGGAGAAAGCACATTCCTGACTGTGCAACAACAGTTACTGTGTGGTGTCCAGTAAGATCTTCAGTCATAGTGGGCTTTGCAAGGCACACCCTAAAAATGGAAATGAACCCGATGTCTCCTTATAAACTGTGTGAGTCCTGATGGATAAGCTTCCTGAGCCTAGCTGAAAGGAATCAAGAAATATGAATTCCAGTTGCTCTTGGAATCCGTGCATCTTCTCCAGGACTGAAGCAAGTGCGTCGAGGGGCACTCCCTGTGAGGTGGGGCTGGCTGGAGGAAAGCCATTCAACATCACGTATTGAAAAGCTACTACATGCCTGGGCCCGTCATCCCATAGAGGAAGAAATGAGGCCTACGCTAGATCATGAATTTTTCCCAAGGCTATGCTGCTTATTAGGTAACAGGGTAACAAATATCAGTCACTACTGACCATGCACATACCCTGTACCATGCACCATCATGATCTCTGGTGCAACACCACAGGGACACATCCATACTCAGTTTGTAGATGAAAAGCCTGAGGCTGAGAGAGGCTCAAGCACCTTCCCAAGTGCACCACCATCCTCCCCTCCCCTCTCCCAGCGTTGTCACCACCCTTGGCACTCCCTGTCATGCGGTGTCCCCAGATCAGCTTCCTTCTAGAATAGGAAAAGAAGCCTGATAAACGAATTCACTTCCATAACCTGGGAAAATGGTGACTGCCAAGATCAGCATCTCCCAGAGGATGTCTGGCCGAACAATCACCCCCTGCCTCTATCCAAACAAAGCACCCCTTTGTCAAACACATTTAGAAAATTTAGAGTGCTGTATCTTCCTCCGAGAGATTCCTAACAAACATTACCATAGGAAAAAGCTCTGAGAAATCCTGGAAGACAGGAGACACTTTCCTGATTAAGGACAGCCCTTTTAATTTGCACTGAAAACTGTATCACAGAACTTGGTACTTAGGCATGATGAGTGCTTTGAAGGAAAGAAAATGGAAAGGTCTCAGAAGGAAGCCTCAGAACCAAGGGCTCTCTTTGTCCTTCTTCCTTGCTCTTGTTTCTCTTATCCTGTCTTTTCCCAAGCACCAGAAGGGACTGTTGCAAATTTTCTTATCCGGCTAAGGAAGCTTTTTTCCAAAAGAAATGCAATTGTCTTAAGACTCTGTCCTTAGGAATCTCATCAGATAATGAGGAAAGATTAACCACAGGAGAAGAGAAGAGACTGGAAGTTGTCACCACACCCAGACAAACTTTTCACCTGTTCTTCTGAATGCAGCTCCTGAGATTACCTGGGAGGCTCTATCTGTATAATAAGACGACCTTTGCTCTTAATGAAGGTCCACCTTCCTGCCACCTCCCCCAGAGCCCAGAGGAACATGGTCTCAGACCATTTTTCTTTGGGTTCATTCATTTTCATGGATAATCGGTTACTTCTTCATCACCATCTCCTCTTCCCCTATGAAGAAGGGTATGAAAACATCTGGGCCTCATTGGGTTACTGGGTAATCACTCTCCTGTGATTTCCCCTGTATACTTTAAATACATTTTCTATGCCTTTTTCTTGTATTAATCTGTCTTTCATCCATTCCTTTCATCCATTCCTTACCTACATTGGAGGTAATCCCTCAGGGGGCAAAGAGGAAGATTTCTTTCCACCCCTACAGCATGAAACAGCTGCATTGGAGGTATTTGACTCTGAGCCCCATTTTCATCTGTAAAATGAGTTCATGTATGTAAAAGCATTTAGGATAGTGTATGACAGTAAAATTCAGTATAAGCAGTAACTGTGGGGCCCTAATAAATCAGTAAGTTAAAAGGAACCGGGAAGGAGCCAGGCTGGTAGAACAGAGACCAGCCCTAACCCAGGGACCTAGCCCCATTTGCAACCCTTTTGTGTGAAAAACCACAGCCAGTATCTTGCAACTCCAGAAACAAAAGGCATACGGGTTGCAAAATGGCTAAGAACAGCAAAGCATTTCCCTTGGGCATCTAGGGGGGAAAGGCCTGACAGTTAAAAATTACCCCAGCATAGTCTTAGCATGTAGCACAAGCTTACGTGCACACCCCCCTCTCCAGCACGACCTTGCAAAACTTCCCTCCAGCCTCTGCATCATTGCAGACAACCCGTTCTCTGCTGTGCTGCTTGCTGCATCCTTGCAACATATCTTCGTACTTTCTCTAATAATCTGCCTTTCTTTACCTATGACTGTCTTGGTAAATGAGCCCAAAGAAAAATAGTCTGGGCTTTAGGGGAGGTGGTGGGAAGGCTGACTTTCATCATGAACACCACCAGCCAGTCGTCACATCCCTGACAGCAACTATTACTATTACAATCGTCACCACCTGTAAACACGGCACTACAGAGCACTTGGGGGGGCCAAATTCAAGGATGTGGGGCACGTGTGTGCAGATGTTGATTCACAGAGCAACCTTTCGGGGTCCCCTTGGCACGTGTGAGAAGGATGGCTTAGGGAAAAGATAGGGATTTATCAGACAGGTATGGGCCAAGCTCTAGCTCCACTGTTGACCGTCAGTGCAACCTTAAAGAATTATATCACCTCTCCATGCTTCCTTTTCATAAAATGAGAATAAAATTGTACCTTCCTCTTATTTTTTTTTGTGATGATTAAGGGGCAAATAACTCAATAGATGTGGATTATTATTACCATTAAAAAGCCAGTGGAGAACACCTGTTGAGCATGAGGGTGTGAAGCCTCCCAGCAGAACGTTAATTTCCCCAACTGCATCTTACAGGCTATTTTGGTAGAGAGTAAAACTGTCTTCACTTTAAAGTTTATTTGGCCAAAAGCACATTCGAAGTTTAATCTTCTCAATATGATAAAACAGCAGAACAAAGTCTGACAGAGCAATAGAGAAAAGAATTGACAGTTATTAAAAAAAAATATGGAGAAGAGTGAGCAAAATCTCTGGGAAAGAATGCAGACCTCTCCCTCCGCTTTAGATCTGCGTAGCCACATCAGATCTCATCTGCTGGAAGACCACAAGTTGCCTTTGCGCATGAGGCAATGAAGGGCAGGGGCGTCGTTGTGAATGGCTGTGTCAGAAGACAAACAGAAAGTGGAAGAAGAGTGGAAGGAGGAGGGCGAGGAGAGACACGGGACAACCAATAAAACCTTGCATACACATCACAGAACAAAAAGAAAGAGTAGGTATTTTGTGTATGCATATTTCTGTATATTTTAATAGCAAAGACGAATTGTATGCTGTCTGGATCACACAAGTAGGGCAGCTCTTTAGACACTTAGTATGTTAAGGACTTGGACATCTTAAAACATTGTACTTAATCAACTGTCTTTGCTGCTTTAAAAAAACAAATCTCAATTAAAAATAGATGGACTGGAAGCATGACAGAATATTTCAGATTAAGTCAATGGAAGGAATCCTATGGTTGCTGTACTGATGAATAAAATAATACTTGGAAACAACTTATCACCAAAGTGGGTACTCAACAGATGTTAGTATCTCTTTCCCCTTCTTTCATAAAAAGGAAGGTAAAAAACAAAGGCAGACAGGAGGGAGAAAAAAAATGAGAGAAAGGAAGAAAGTCAAAAGAAGTTAAAAAAAAAAAAAAGAGAAGGAAAGAAATTTCCCCCGAAACATTTTATGCCAGCTAAGACATGAGAGAAGTTTGTGAATTTACATGTTGATGATATTTGTGAACATTGCAAAGAGTTCTCCATACAACATCTTATGAGTGAGTAAAATCC
The DNA here is from genome assembly GCA_004027715.1 of Plecturocebus donacophilus. Classification (NCBI taxonomy): domain Eukaryota; kingdom Metazoa; phylum Chordata; class Mammalia; order Primates; family Pitheciidae; genus Plecturocebus; species Plecturocebus donacophilus. Next base: position 111,096 of record PVKP010002635.1, read on the forward strand.
CACTGTATAAGAGGCTTTTTTTTTATTAGACGTAACAGCCAATTCACTAGATAATATAAATTGTAAATCTTTTTTTTCTTCTACACAAATTAACAAATCGTAAATCATAAAGAAATCCTACCACCAATCAGATTTGACATTTCCTCTTACACTTGTTTCATATCTCTGAGGGTTGATTTTAAAGGGGAGAATAGCACTTTTGGCAATTGATATGTAATATACCTTTAAAAACTAATCTGTGAAATCAGGCTGCGATCATCTAGTTGACCTTGGCTGGACCATATGATTTTCTTGAAGTCCAAAGGTGTGAATAGACCTCTTTGTGTGCTCAGCCCTCATCCAAGCCAAGCCGGCCTGGGTTTTGATTTGTCATGCCCACAAGAACGCCACAGACAAGCAGGTTTTGATTTACAGATATGTGTGAATAGATGTGCTTTCCTTTCCAGGAAAAGGGCACAATGAGTTAATGCAGTTAATTTATACACATGAGGCTGTTTCAGAAGCTTGCAGTGTAGTTAGGGCTTGGTTAAAGTTGGTCCTTCAGCAGGATACATTGCTCCCAAATGTTTGCTGGTAGACAGTAAATCTGGGAAAATATCAAGGACAAGGAGTAACAGGGGAAGACCCAGACAGGAGAATTTTCAGAGCTGAAACGTCTCACTGTAGAGGTTTAAGAAATTTCACATGCAACTCCTTATTTTTCCATATTTTGTTTTTGTTTTAGCTGGTTTCTGTGTTTCAGGCACTGCTGATCCTTTGGCCTAGAAACACTAACTACTATATTTTTTCTGATGTGGTTTTCTGTTGGATAAGATTTCCATAATAAATACGGTGAATTTGATCCAGTCAGCTTCATGTCAGTTTTCTAGTTGTGTAGATGGTTCCTTTTAATCATAAACAAAAGCTATAACTTAGCCATTTACAAAGCTCAATGGCATTTACAGGGGTCCCAGAATAATTACTTTTTGGGTAAGGCAACTTTAGTAAGTTTAATAAGGATAAACAGGTAGAACCGTTTTAAGCTCCAGGACTCTCCTCCTCTAGGAGTCCCTTTAGCCAGTCTGATTATAAAGGTAAGGAGGTCAAGGCTGCTTCAGTTCCCACCAGCTGACTTTGAACAGAGAAAACTGATTGCATGGCTGCAGGTTGAACCCCAAGTCTAAGGAAATGACTGTTGCTCAGAGGAGGTATTAATAAAAAGCATCCTTTGCAGTTTTTCCAGCCCTATTCTACACATTTGTCCTTTGTTCCTTCACAACCCAGAGACAAAGAATGCTTCTGTCCTTTGTTGGGGTGGCCTCTCCTTTGCGGAGCTTTCTGCTCGCTTTCATTTCCTATAGTCCATTAAGACTGTTCCTGTGACCGGAAGGAACACATTGCAAGTAGTTAAAACAAGCATCCAGGAAGAAGCTTTCCAACAGGTTAAAACAAATGAAAAAGCCTGACCTCTCGTTTCTCAATCTAGATCTGGAACAGATGAGAGAAATATTAGAGAGGTCTGCTGCTGGCGGGGTGCAAGGACACATTTCCAGGTCAGCTGCTCTGTCCGCTATTTGGACAGCTCTTGCCTCCCTTTGTTCCAGTTCAGTTTTTTTTTTTTTTTTTTTTTTTGCTTTTCAATTGTTTTTACACTATCTGTCACTTTCTCACTCTTTCTGTATTTTCATTTTATTCCCCTCTGCTCAAAACTTTTGATTCCCTCTGTCACCTCCCATCCACCCAGCAAATCCCCTCAGCTCCCTGCTCTATAATGAGTTCCTCTCTGTATGTCATGGCAATTATAATAATAATAACAGCTATAGGTTATTGAGGGCTTTTCTTGAGCTTTTTATCTCATTTAAGTGTTTCCGTAATCTTAGAGGTGATACGTTAATCAGGACAGGCTAATTGTTATAATAAGTAGTATCAGTATTGCTATGAAATCATATATTTCTTTTTCTCATGCAGAGTCTGATGTGCATGTTCCTGGCTGGGTAACTCTATTGGGCAGATCATCTCCAAGCATTTGAGCAGTCCTTTTATGATGTTCTAAATTATCCTAGAATCTTTTGCAGAGAGGGGAGAGAGTGTGCGGAGGATCACATGGATGTTTTAGGGGCCAAGCCTCTAAGTGACATCTCACCACTTACCCCATATTCTATTGACCCTAAGTCTGATACATGATCTTTCCTAGTTGCAAGGGAACCAGGAATTGTATTTTTCTCTTGTGCCCAGGATGAAAATGAAATGACATGGTGTATGCAGTATTGCCTCTACCATGGTGGGTGTGGTAGGAGTGAGAAGGGCTTTCAACACCTCCAGGTGAGGGAATTGAGGCACAAATATTTGGAGTCATTAGCTAATATGTGGTAGAACAAGATTCCAACCTTTTAAATATGACTCTAGAGTTATACTCTTAACATTCTGTCCTGCTTTCTCTGTCTTTAAATAAAAATAGCTATTCCCTCTTTTGTGCTAACACTTTTTCTTTTTTTACAGGTCTTATTCCAGTACTTATCACACTGTTGCATGTTTTATACCAGACTGTGATACCCAAGAGAGAAGAAAAACCCCTTTATATCCATATGAGCAGCACGCGCCTGGGACACCGTGGGGCTCAAAAAAAGTTTGATGACTGGGTTGGGTGTGGTGGCTCACGCCTGTAATCCCAGCACTTTGGGAGATTGATATGGGTGAATCACGAGATTAAGAGATCGAGACCATCCTGGCCAACATGGTGAAACCCTGTCTCTACTAAAAAAATAAAAATTAGCTGGGCATGGTAGTGTGCATCTGCAGTCGCAGCTACTTGGGAGGCTGAGGCAGGAGAATCGCTTGAACCCAGGAGGCAGAGGTTTCAGAGAGCAGAGATCGTGCCACTGCACTCCAGCCTGGTGACAGAGCGAGACTGTCTAAAAAAACAAAAAGTTTGATGACTGAAGAATAGCTGTGATCTGTGTGGTGGTTCACGAAAAGGCAACCTGAGGCACTGCATAGTGATTACATCACTGAATAGCTTTCCTAGATTAAAGTCCAGGGGTTCTAGATTACTATAACAATCATCCCCATGTAGCTGTTTTCAACCCATCCACACAACGAAGCCTTTACAAATATAAGTAAGAAATGACATCAACAAGATAGTGGAATAGAAAATAGAAATATTCCAACCTCATTCTCCTACAGAAAAATCAATTTTGACAAATATCCACAGTTAAGAGTGCCTTTGTGCAGCTGAGAAGTTCCAGCACACCATCGAAGCAAAAATCCAAGAATAGGCACATTGAAGAGTATAGAAGAACAGTTTCATGTTACCTACGTCACCCCTTTCACAAGGTGGCACAGCTCAGTGCCAAAAGAGACCTTATTGGCCCATGATTTCTCCCATGAGGAAAAATGAAAGTGTAGTGAGGGGGTACCTGACTCCCCCAGCCACATTGGGTGCTACCCGAGAGGGCTGCTTCTTTCTTAATCCACCCAGAATACTGACATGACTGGAATAAATGAGTGGTTGGAAGATGCTGGGAGCAGGGAAGAAAGGATGCCATTGGACCTTACTAACTGCTCTGCCTTCTCCATCAGGAAGCAGATCCACAAACCATTTGAGGCTCCTCAGCTATGGACCCCCCCACTCACTGCCCCATGGGCAATCCAAATTTTCTTTCTTCTTCTTTTTCTTTTTTTTTTGAGATGAAGTTTCACTGTATCACCCAGGCTGGAATACAGTGGCATGATCTTGGCTCACTGCAACCTCCTCCTGGGTTCAAGTGATTCTCCTGCCTCAGCCTCCTGAGTAGCTGGGACTACAGGCACACACCACCATGCACAGCTAATTTTTGTGTTTTTAGTAGAGACGGGGTTTCACCGTGTTGGCCAGGATGGCCTTGATCTCTTGACCTTGTGATCTGCCCTCCTCAGCCTCCCAAAGTGCTGGGACTGCAGGTGTGAGCCACTGTGTTCAGTCAAGGGCATTCCAAATGTTCTATGTGCCTCACCTTACCACTGCAAGGCTGGCTCTCTGATTGCATGCCTGCTTACAGCAATAGCAAGCACAAACATCTCATGCAGACAGCTGGCTTGACTCTACAGAACTGGAAGAAATCATACAAATTTAAGCAATTCAAGGTGCCATGATAGCAAAAACAAACGGGAGGCTCTCAGCACCCAGTTTGGCTTTGTGGGGTCACGTAAGCCATACAATCTTTAGTATTCTCCCCCCACTAAGAGGAAATGAAAGGGGAAGAGTGGGTACATTGATAGAAAAGGTCTGAGAGAGACTTAGAATCCCTAGCTGGGCTGTTTGGTGAAGGCTTTTCTCTCTTGAAGTCAATCAGTAAAGATGGGAGGAAATGATTACTTCTTCAAGTGTAAACACAATGACACAAAACTTTAAGTAACATGAAAAATGAAGAAAACATGACACCACCAAAGGAATAAAATATTCCACTAACCAGCTCAAAAAAATTAGAGATCTATAGATTGCCTGACAAAAAATTTAAAATTATATATATTATAATATATATTATAAACAATATATATATATATATATATATATATATATATATATATTTTTTTTTTTTTCAGAGACAGGATCTTACTCTGTTGCCCAGATTAGAGTGCAGTGGCATGATCATAATTCACTGCATCCCTGGACTCCTGGGCTGCAGAGATTCTCTTGCTTCAGCATCTTGAGTAGCTAGGACTATAGGCACACACCACCCTACACAGCTAATTTTTAAAAATTTGTAAAGACAGCATCTCACTATGTTGCCCAGGCTAGTCTTGAACTCCTGGCTTCAAGCAATTCTCCCATCTCAACCTCTCAAAATGCTAGAATTATAGGCATTGAGCACTGTATCCAGCCAAAAATGATTATTTTGAAGGCGTTCAGTGAGCTACAAGAGAGCACAGATAGACAACTCAATGAAATCAGAAAAACAATATATGAACAAAACTAGAAGTTCAATAAAGACACAGAATCATAAAGCTGGGTATGGTGGAACATTCCTGTAGTCAGAGCTACACAGAAGGATGAGGTGAGAAGATCACTTGCGCTCAGGAGTTCAAGACAAGCCTGGGTAACTTAGCAAGACAATATCTCTTAAAAAATTTATTTTTAAGGAGATGTAAATCATAAGGAACTAAATACACATTACAAAGCTGAATAACACAGTAAATAAAATGAAAAATACAATAAAGAGCATCAGCAGCAGACTCAATCAAGCAGAAGAACCTGTAAACACAAAGACAGGTCATCTGAAAATATTCAGTCAGAGAAAAAACATAAAATGAATGAAGAGGAATGATGAAAGCCTATAAAATTTATGTGACACAGTTGAGTGTTAACAGTTGCATTCTAGGAATTTAAGGAGGTGAAAATAGAAAGGGGCAGAAAGATTATTTTTTAAAAGTAGCTGAAAACACCCCGAATCTGGGGAAGCATGTAGACATCCAGGTATGTGGCATTTAAATATCTCTGATAAGTTTTAACCTGAAAACAAGATCAACAAGGCACACTATAATCAACTGTCAAAAATGAAAGCCAAAGACTTTTAAAAGCAGCAGAAAAGAGGCTTATCTCTTACAAGGTAACCCAAGATTTCTCAGCAGAAAACTTACAGTCCAGGACAGAGTAGAAGGATATAATCAAAGTGCTGAAATGAAAAGAAAAACAAACAAACAGAACAAGAATATTAAACCTGACAGAGTTGCTTTCATAAATGAAAGAGAAATAATTTCCCAAACAAACAAAAGCTGAGGGAGTTTATCACCACTAGACTTGTCTTATAGGAAATGCTTAAGGGGATTTCTTCAAGCTGAAATAAAAGCATGCTAATTAGTAACATGAAAACATATGAAAGCATAAAATTCACTGGTAAAGGTAAGTACATAGACATATTTAGAATAAAATTGTAATAGTAATGTGTAAATCACTTATAACTCTTGTATAAAGTTTAAAAGACAAAATATTAAAAATAACTAGGATACTTTGTTGCTGGATACACAATATTAAAAGATGTAACTGGGATATCAAAAACAAATTGTGGGGATAAGGTAAAAGTGTAGAGTTTTTGTATGCAACTGAAGTTAAGATGTTATCAGCTCAAAACAGACTTGTAACTATAAGATATTTTATGGTAGCCACAAAGCAAAAACCTATGTAGATACACAGAAGATAATGAAGCGAAATCAAAACATACCATTGCATAAATAATCAAATCACAAAGAAAGACAGCAAGAGGAGAAGAAAGGAACAAAGGATTTACAAAACAGCAGACAGACAATTAGCAAGATGCCAATAGTAAGTCATTACCTAGCAATAATTACTTTAAATACAAATGGAGTGTATTCTCCAGTCAGAAAACATAGAGTGACTGCATGCCATGTACAGGAAACTCACTTTAGCTTTTAGGACACACATAGAATGCAAGTGGAAACTAAAAGAGATCAGGAGTAGTTTTTGTTTGTTTGGTTTTTTTAAATATAAACTTTATTTTTCCACGTAAGCTCTATCAAGTCCAAGGCACTTTCCTAAGTGATAATAACAGCCATTTAGTCCATTCCTAGAGAACTGAGGGTCCTGGGAATTTAAATATGTCAATGCAGTTATTGTACACTTTTTTTAAAATTGTACTTCAGGTTCTGGGGTACATGTGCAGATCAGGCACGATTGTTGCATAGGTACACACATGGCAATGTGGTTTGCTGCCTCCATACCCCTGTCACCTATATCTGGCATTTCTCCCCATGTTCTCTCTCCCCAACCTCCCCACCCACCTACTATCCCTTCCTTGGCCTCCCTCCAACAGACTCCAGTGTGTGATGCTCCCCTCCCCGTGTCCATGTGTTCTCATTGTTCAACACTCGCCTATGAGTTAGAACATGCGGTGTTTGATTTTCTGTTCCGGTGTCAGTTTGCTGAAAATTATGGTTTCCAGATTCATCCATGTCCCTACAAAGGACATGAACTCATCATTTTTTATGGCTGCGTAGTATTCCATGGTGTATATGTGCCACATTTTCCTTATCCAGTCTATCATTGATGGGCATTTGGGTTGGTTCCAGGTCTTTGCTATTGTAAACAGTGCCACTAGGAGCATACGTGTGCATGTGTCTTTATAATAGACGGATTTGCAATCCTTTGGGTATATACTCAGTAATGGAATTGCTGGATCAAATGGAATTTCTATTTCTAGGTCCTTGAGGAAGCACCACACTGTCTTCCACAATGGTTGAACTAGTTTACACTCCCACCAACAGTGTAAAAGTGTTCCTATTTCTCCACATCCTCTCCAGCATCTGTTGTCTCCAGATTTTTTCATGATCGCCATTCTAACTGGCATGAGGTGGTATATCAATGTGGTTTTGATTCGCATTTCTCTAATAATCAGTGACAATGAGGAATTTTTCATGTTTATGTGCATAGAGTTGTTTGTAGTAATCTCTGATTATAATTTGTATTTCTGTGGAGTCAGTGGTGATATCCCTTTTATCATTTTTTATTGCATCTATTTGATTCTTCTCCCTTTTCTTTTTTATTAATCTGGCTAGCAGTCTGTCTATTTTGTTGATCTTTTCAAAAAATCAGCTCCTGGATTTATTGATTTTTTGAAGAATTTTTTGTGTCTCTGTCTTCTTCAGTTCTGCTCTGATCTTAGTTATTTCTTGTCTTCTGCTAGCTTTTGAGTTTTTTTTTTTTTTTTTTTTTTTTTTTTTTTTTTTTTTTTTTTTTTTTTTTTTTTTTTTTTTTTTTTTTGTTTTTTTTTTTTTTTTTTTGATGTTGCTCCTATAGCTCTTTCAATTTTGATGATAGGGTGTTGATTTTAGATCTTTCCTCACTTCTCTGGTGGGCATTTATTGCTATAAATTTCCCTCTAGACACTGCTTTAAATGTGTCCCCGAGATTCTGGTACATTGTGTCTTCGTTCTCGTTGATTTCAAAGAACATCTTTATTTCCACTTTCATTTCATTGTTTATCCAGTCAACATTCAGGAGCAGGTTGTTCAGTTTCCTAGAAGCTGTGTGGTTATGAGTTAGTGTCTTAATCCTGAGTTCTAATTTGATTGCACTGTGGTCTGAGAGACTGTTTGTTACAATTTCCGTTCTTTTGCGTTTGCTGAGGAATGATTTACTTCCAATTATGCGGTCAATTTTAGAATAGGTGCCATACAGTGCTGAGAAGAATGTATATTCTGTGGATTTGGGGTGGAGATTTCTATAGATGTCTATTAGGTCCTCTTGGTCCAGATCTGAGTTCAAGTTCCGGATATCTTTGTTAACTTTCTGTCTCATTGATCTGTCTAATACTGACAGTGGAGTGTTAAAGTCTCCCACTATTATTGTGTGGGAGTCTAAGTCTCTTTGTAGGTCATTAAGAACTCGCTTTATGTACCTGGGTGCTCCGGTATTAGGTGCATATATATTTAGGATTGTTAGTTCTTCTTGTTGCATTGATCCTTCTACCATCATGTAATGCCCTTGTTTCTTTTGATCTTTGTTGGTTTAAAGTCTATATTATCAGAGCCTAGGATTGCAACTCTTGCTTTTTTTTTGCTCTCTATTTGCTTGATAAATCTTCCTCCATCCCTTTATTTTGAGCCTATCTGTGTCCTTGCATGTGAGATGGGTTCCCTGAATACAGCATACTGATGGGTTTTGACTTTTTGTCCAATTTGCCAGCCCATGTCTTTTGATTGGGGCATTTAGTCCATTTACATTTAAGTTTAATATTGTTATGTGTGAATTTGATCCTGCCATTTTGATGCTAGCTGGATGTTTTGCCCATTAGTTGTCACATTTTCTTCATTGTGTTGATGGTCTTTACCATTTGGTATGTTTTTGGAGGGGCTGGTACTGGTTGTTCCTTTCTATGTTTAGTGCTTCTTTCAGGAGCTCTTGTAAAGCAGGCCTGGTGGTGATGAAATCTCTCAGCAATTGCTTGTTCATAAAGGATTTTATTTCTTCTTCGCTTATGAAGCTTAGTTTGGCTGGATATGAAATTCTAGGTTAAAAGTCCTTTTCTTTAAGGATATTGAATATTGGCCCCCACTCTCTTCTGGCTTGTAGGGTTTCTGCCAAGAGATCTGCTGTGAGTCTGATGGACTTCCCTTTGGGGGTAACCCAATCTTTGTCTCTGGCTGCCCTTAGCATTTTTTCCATTTAAATCCTGGTGAATCTGGCAATTATGTGCCTTGGGGTTGCTCTTCTTGAGGAATATCTTTGTGGTGTTCTCTGTATTTCCCGGACTTGAATGTTGGCTTGCCTTGCTAGGTTGGGAAAGTTTTCCTGGATAATATCCTGAAGAGTATTTTCCAGCTTGGATTCATTCTCTTCGTCACATTCAGGTACACCTATCAAACGTAGATTAGGT